>JBCEWE010000291.1:1702500-1910000 GCA_039877035.1 Silurus lanzhouensis | reverse complement strand
GGAAGAGAGAAAAG
This sequence comes from Silurus lanzhouensis, assembly GCA_039877035.1. Lineage (NCBI taxonomy): Eukaryota > Metazoa > Chordata > Actinopteri > Siluriformes > Siluridae > Silurus > Silurus lanzhouensis. Next base: position 1,909,986 of record JBCEWE010000291.1, on the reverse strand, counting down.
GAGTGTGTGTGTGTGTGTGTGTGTGTGTGTGTGTGTGTGTGTGTGTGTGTGTGTGTGTGTGTGTGTGTGTCTGTAGAACCTCACAATACAAGTGCCATGGGGAGTTAGAGATCTAGTACCAGATCATCATTCCAAATAACATTTGAAATCTCTCTCGCCCTCTCCCACTCGAAATAGCTCATGTTCTGTTTTTCCCTACTGCTATAGGAGCAGGAAGACGCTGATGGTGCCCAGATCCTGCAGAACAGCAGTCATTCTTGCCTGGGGGTTCAAACCCGTAATAAATCAAGACTGTAATCAGCGTGGAGCATCATGTTCCATGTTTATTTCATTCGCTTCCTCTCTCCTTCTCCTCCTCCTCCTCCTCACCGCGTAGGTACTATGTTCACTGATGGGAATCTGAATCATTATCTGAATGAATAATAACAGTTTGGTTTATACAGCACCTTTATCACACTCAAGGTCAGATTACGATGGAGGGAAAAGGAGGTTGGAAGTCAGAGAGGCAGGGATTCGGAATTATAGATCATTCTGCAAGCTATGTAAAATAAATTTACAAATAAATTTTTTTTAAAGGGTGGAAAGGTTCGCCATCAGATGAGAAGGTTAACCCGGATATGATGTCTAAATGCACACAAAACCAGGACGAAAAGATTTCATGACTGGGGATTGTTTTTTATTATTTGTTATCGGGGACAAGTCCGTTCAAGATTTTAAAAAAGGTCAAAATATACATATTTGCTCCCTTTTTGGCTTTTGTACAGCACTGGGTGTTAATTCTGCTATGCTTGAACTTTAAGCTCTGGTTCCTGCACTGGATAAAACCATATTATTATTATTATTTAAACTTGTAACAAGGTTACAAGTGGTATCTTACAAATTAAAATCATTGTTACATTGTATTACAATATAGAATACTACTTACAACTTAATATTAATATTTCATATTGTCATTAGTAGATATGATTGCTAGTATTTTATATGCATCCCATTATATGCATCGCTCGGTTTGTCGCACTCTGAATTGCATCCAGCTCCTGTTTCTCCCTCTGAGCCCACCATTTCCGCTTAATAAGGTATAATATTTGTATATCAGGATGGTAATTGCGTTGTGTGTGTATCGCTCCTCCTGGCTGACGCGCGAATGTTTACTGACAGGATTCAATGGTGTACATAAATGAGAGACGATCTCGATATTTTCAACCGCAAGCTCTCCTTTCCGAAACGAGAGCTAGCGGTTGAAAATATCGAGAGAAAATGAAGTCGCTAAACATCACACAAACAGAGTGCTATATTAGTACGAGGGATAATCATATTCATATTTATTTCCCTTAGCAATGATTAACACATAACTAGCTAACTAACTGCCCATACAATTAGCCATCTGTTAGGCTTCCACGGAACCAAAACACGGGTCCGGGCAGCTTACTATAGCTTATAACTTGCCTGGTGGGTTGGAAAATTAATTTGTCCACCTTGAGTGCACAAACCTCAAACACCTCAGTCATGAACAGAAAGGTATGAATTATTGTACCTGCTTCCCACTGAGTTGGTAGAAGGACAGTCTTTGACCCCAATCAGCCACTGCCAAGATATCATGGTGCTCATCCCTACAACACAAACACACACACACACACCAAAACAACAAATCAGCTTTTCTGCAGAGCCTCTAGGAACAGATTCGTATAACAAACATAATTGTCACATTTTCATTCAAATCAACATTATTTCCCAGTTGACGTTATGTGTAAGCGTAGTCGTTTTTTTTTTTTATTGAATGAGGTTTGGATCCGATTCAAGTGACCCTGGTGGTCTAGTGGTTAAGATGCAGCGCTCTCACTGCTGCGACCAGGGTTCGATTCCCGGTCAGGGAACCATCCCCAGCCACTCTCAGTGCCGGTCCCAAGCCCGGATAAATTGGGGAGGGTTAGGTTAGGAAGGGCATCCAGCGTAAAACATGTGCCAAATCAAAAACGTGCGGAGGATCCACTGTGGCGACCCCTAACGGGAGAAGCCGAAAGAAAGTTATTATGGTCCCCTGGTGGTCTAGTGGTTAAGACGCAGCGCTCTCACCGCTGCGACCCGGGTTCGATTCCCGGTCAGGGAACCATCCCCAGCCACTCTCAGTGCCGGTCCCAAGCCCGGATAAATTGGGGAGGGTTGCGTTAGGAAGGGCATCCAGCGTAAAACATGTGCCAAATCAAACGTGCGGAGGATCCGCTGTGGCGACCCCTAACGGGAGAAGCCGAAAGAATTACTAATAATAAAATAAGGTAAAGACTATTCACTGCCTTTTCCTAGTGACCTACCTGAGCTCAGACGTTGGCTCAGGGGTCTCCCTTTGTAGAAATGGAACTGCTTCTCCTGCCTGACCCTCTCCTGCATCAGCACCATGACCTGATTACATTTCCCACCATACCACAGCACTTCTTCCTTAGCCATGCTTTCTTCTTCAAACGAAACTTTGATTACAGCTGTGGATCTAACACAGGAAAGCCCATGCCCTTACAACAGCCAAGATTGGTGCAGCTAGTTGATGGTTTAATGACGTTTTCTGTTCTACAACTCTACCGCACATTTTCTACAAGCTGTACCCATGTAGTAGAGCACACAAAGAATATTAAAACAATCTTTCTCTAATATACTATTTTGTTTTTTATTCCTTATATATCTTTTTCTACTTGCGGCTGCTCCCCGCATCATCCGTCTCCATACCACTCTGTCCTCTACATCTGCCTCTTTCAAACCAACTACCTGCATGTCTTCCCTCACCACATCCATAAACCTCCTCCTTGAACTTCCTCTTCCTCAGCATTCTTATATTATATTATATTATATATATATATATATATATATATATATATATATATATATATATATATAAAATTTAATAAACCCAAAGAAAATGCTAATTGATGGAGTGCAGGTTAAGTTCATATAATTCCGACCAGGTTCAGTTGTCTGCAACACTGTACATACACTCGAAAGCTGTCTCAATATAAAGCGAGAGCGCCCCCTAACCGATAAAACGCCTCACTGCAACGCACCAGCACTAAACGCAAGCTAATTTACTGCCACGAGATAAATGACTGGTTCTAAAATGCAAACACCCAGTCGAGCCACAGACTCATGATTATGCTGTCTTTTGTGGGTTGCTTTCATTCTTCACTATCTTACTGCCGTACAGTGAAAGACTGCCATCGGAATAATGTTTCAAAGCACAGAAGAGTCACTGAAAATTCCGTATCAATTAATGACTCAGTTATAACGTATTGTTTCAGAGCCTATTGTTGAAAACTGAAAAACTTTAATAATATTTTTGATTCAATATCATAAATAATAGAGACTAAATATTATGTTTAGGAATTCAAATGGCAGCTAATTCATTTTATTGAGCGGTCGTGCAAAGCTTTCTTTAGAAGAAAGTGCAATGATTCTTAAACAAAAAAATAGAAATTAGCCAACTTAAATGAGTTCTTCATAATGTCAAACATGGCTTTTTACTTATTGGCCAGGAAAGAACTCTTACAGCTTTTTGTATGCAGCCTTTTTATCATACGTGATGTTGAGTACAAGTCACATGCTTCAATCTGTTCAATAATATTTGAACGTTTTGATGTAAATAATATTTTAGTAGGACGTATTGAACACTATAAGGACAAATGTATTGGGACACCTGATGGTTTCAGGCATAGTAAAATTGTATTGTCTCTTTAAGCAGTTGCATTCCATTTCACCTTTACTTGAACTAGGAAACCCAAACCTGTTCCAGCTTGACGCTGCTTCTGTGCACAAAGCCAGAAACATGAAGATATAGTTTATATGGGTTGAAGTGGAAGATATTGAGTGGCCTGCTATAGAACTCTGACCTCAACCCTACTGAACACCTTTGGAATGAACTGAAACACTGACTCTACCCCAGGCCTCCTCACCCTACACAAGTACCCGATTTGACCAATACCCTTGTAGCTGAATCAGCAGAAAAAATCTCGAAAACCACACTTTAAAATCCAGTGAAACATCTCCCCAGAAAAATGGAGGTTATTATAACAGCAAATGGGGACTAAATGTGAAATGGGATGTTCAAAAATGATAAATTTTTTGAATAAATCTCTAAACTGGTGATGATAGTAGACTTACAGACTCTACTGTTTGAAAATCTACAAAAATATTAAATATGAAAAAAATTGAGAGAAAATTGAAAGACTTTTACCTTCCAAACCATTTCTAATAAGAAAACACTGTGTTATAGTGAGACAACCAGAGAACTATTGAGGGGTTCATCCTTCTCTTAGTCTTACTTGGAAGGGTTCCAGGCGATGGACCAGATAGGTGATGACGTACCACCCGGTCGCTCAATCTTCACCTTCTCCTCTCCGTTCTTGTTCCTGATGCTCACCACACCGCTCATCATGCCCAGAGCCAGGTACTGGCCATCGTTTGTCCACCTAAGGCCACAAGTAAACAACAGACACTCTGATTTCCCATTGAAAACATAGTATAAAATAATAACGATTGAGAAGATTTATTTAGACATCGCTGGCATAACATTATGACGTTATAACATTATGTCTGGTGAAGTGAATAACACCTTCTAATTTCACTAGTATTATCTACTATTATCTCTTCATCATGGCACCTGTTAGTGGGTGGGATACATTAGGCAGCCAGTAAACATTTTCTTCTCAAATTTGATTTGAAAGAAGCAGGAAAAATGGGCAGGTGCAAGAATTGATTGATTGAGGGTTTTTTTTGGAGAATTGCGATGTCTAGACGACTGCGTCAGAGTGTCTCCAAAACTGCAGCTCTTGTGGGCTGTTCAGTGTTCAGTATCCAACAAAAACACATCCAAAGTAATGAACAGTGGTCATTGTTGAAGGCAGGGTGAGAGGGTCACTGATGCACGTGGGGAGAGAAGGCTGGCCCGTGTGGTCCGATCCAACAGACGAGCTCCTGTAGCTCAAACTGCTGAAGAAGTTAATGCTATTAATGCTCGACGACTCAGGACTGTTTTGGCAGCAAAAGGGGACCAACTCAATATTAGACAGGTGGTCATGATGTTATGCCTAATCGGTGTACATCTAGAACACATCTTTTTCTTCTTCTTCTTCTTTCGGCTGCTCCCATTAGGGGTCGCCACAGCGGATCATCCGTCTCCATACCACCCTGTCCTCTACATCTGCCTCTTTCACATCAACTACCTGCATGTCTTCCCTCACCACATCCATGAACCTCCTCCTTGGCCTTTTTCTTTTCCTCCTACCTGGTGTCTCCATCCTCAGCATTCTTCTACCAATATAACTCATGTCCCTTCTCTGCACATGTCCAAACCATCTCAATCTCGCCTCCCTCACCTTGTCACCAAAACATCCTACATGCGCTGTCCCTCTAATAAACTAATTTCTAATCTTGTCCATCCTCGTCACTCCCAACGAAAACCTTAACATCTTCAGCTCTGCTACCTCCAGCTCCACCTCCTGTCTTTTACTCAATGCCACTGTCTCTAATCCATACAACACCGCAGGTCTCACCACAGTCCTATAAACTTTCCCTTTCATTCTTGCAGATACCCTACTATCACAAATCACTCCTGTCACTCTTCTCCACTCACTCCACCCTGCCTTCACTCTTTTCTTTACTTCTCTAACACACTCTCCATTACTTTGCACTGTTGACCCCAGGTACCTGAACTCCTCCACCTTCTCCACCTCTTCTCCCTGCAACTGCACCCCTCCACTGCCCTCCCTCTCATTCACACACATGTATTCTGTCTTACTCCTACTGACTTTCATTCTCCTTCTCTCCAGCGCATTTCTCCACCTCTCCAGGCTCTTCTCCACCTGCTCCCTTTTCTCACCACAAATCACAATATCATCCGCAAACATCATAGTCCAGGGAGACTCCTGTCTGATCTCGTCCGTCAACCTGTCCATCACCACTGCAAACAGGAAAGGGCTCAGAGCCGATCCTTGATGTAGTCCAACCCTCACCCTGAACTAGTCTGTCGTTTCTACTGCACACTTTACTGCTGTCACACTGTCCTCATACATGTCCTGCACCACCCTCACATACTTCTCTGACACACCTGACTTCCTCATACAGTACCACAGCTCCTCTCTCGGCACCCTGTCGTACGCTTTCTCTAAATCCACAAATACAAAATGCAATTACTTCTGTCCTTCTCTATACTTCTCCATCAACATCCTCAAAGCAAATAAGGCATCTGTGGTGCTCTTCCTCGGCATGAAACCATACTGTTGCTCACAGATGGTCACCTCTTCTCTCAGCCTGGTTTTCACTACTCTTTTCCATAACTTCATGGTGTGACTGATCAACTTAATTCCCCTGTAGTTACTGCAGGTATGCACATCTCCCTTGTGCTTAAAGATCGGTACCAGCACACTCCTTCTCCATTCCTCAGGCATCCTCTCCCCTTTCAGAATCCTGTTAAACAATCTGGTTAAAAACTACACTGCCATCTCTCCTAAACATCTCCATGCTTCAACAGGTATGTCATCTGGTCCAACCGACTTTCCACTCTTCATCCTCTTAATCGCTGCTCTCACTTCCTCCTTACTAATCCTATCTACATCCTGCTTTACCAACACCACATCATCCAACCTTCTCTCTCTCTGATTTTCCTCATTCATCAGCTGCTCAAAATACTCCCTCCACCTTCTCAACACACTCTCCTCACTAGTCAACACATTTCCCTCTCCATCCTTTATTGCTCTAACTTGCAGCACATCCTTCCCAGCTCGGTCCCTCTGCCTGGCCAATCGGTACAAATCCTTTTCTCCTTCCTTAGTGTCCAACCTCTCATACAGCTCCTCATATGCCTTTTCCTTGGCTTTCGCCACATCCCTCTTTACCTGCTGCCGCATCTCCTTGTACTCCTGCCTACTTTTCTCATCACTCTGTCTATCCCACTTTTGTTTTGCCAACCTCTTTCTCCTTATGCTCTCCTGCACTTCCTCATTTCACCACCACGTCTCTTTGTCTTCCTTTCTATTTCCAGATGTCGTACATCTAAAACACATAACTTGTGCAAATAACAAGGTACTTAATGGAAAACGAGAACATTAAAATCACTATTTGATATTAAACATATGTTGAGAAACCATACTTTGTGTCTTAATATTTAATTATCACTTGTGGTTCAAGAAACTGATGTTGTGTTTTCACATTTATTGCTGAATTGTTTAGTCTGTGTTGTATTCGCTGATATGACCCCCTTATATTACTACTTACCCACAACAAGTGATCTTGCTACTGACTTTGTGCTTAGACACCGATTTCTGTTCTGGAGACCAAAGACCTGCACGAAAACACACACATATGAAAACTGTTGTGTGTTTTAAAGTCATGATGTCCGTCATTAATGTGATTTAAAAAAGAGACCCAACTCACCAAAGTCTCCAGAGGAACAGGATGCCAGCTGGTGTGTGACAGGGTTGTAGGCAACACATTGGATAGAATCGTTATGGCTGTGGGATACAGAAAAAAAGGCAGAAATATACAAAAACAGGTGCACATATACATATACTCTTATACCCCTCACATTTCCGCAGCCATTTTAGTATCTTCTCAAGGGACAATACTATAGTAATGAAAATTGGAGAGATTTTAAAGTAGTCAATGTGCAGCTTGTATAGCTAAAAACTCAACATACAGCCATTATTGTCTAAATAACTGGCAACAAAAGTAAACCCTAAAACATTGTTATGTAGCACTGCCTTAATCCTCCTGGGCATGGAATTCACCAGGTTGTTGCTGGGATCCTCTTCCACTCCTCCATAATGACATCACAGAGCGGCTGGATGTTAGACACATGTTCTGAGTGTCAGAATGTCACAATCCATGTCACAATCCATGTTTCCCTTAATGAACCGCAGCTCCCCAGTAACAGCAGCACATATGCAGCCCCAGACAATGATGCTACCACCACCATGCTGGACTGTAGGCAAGACACATTTTTGGACACCATCTAAGCCAAACAAGTTTCTCTTAGTCTCACCAGACTACAGGACATGGTTCCAGTAAATCATGCTCTTGGACAGGTTGTCTTCAGCAAACTGTTTGCAGGCTTTCTTATGAGTCAGCTTCAGAAGAGACTTCCTTCTGGGATGACGGCCATGCAAACTGACTTGTTGCAGTGTGCGGCGTATGGTCTGAGTACTGACAAGTGGACCTTCTGCAACAGCTAAAGCAATGCTGGCAGAACTCATGTGTCTGTTTTTTGGAGCCATCTTCTGCACCTGACACACAGCACGAGGACTCGACTTCTTTGATTGACCGTTGCAAGGCCTGCTCTGAGTGGAACCCGTGTTGGAAAACCTTCTGTATGACCCTGACCACTGTACTGTAACTCAGTTTTAGGGTGTCGCCAAACTTCTTATAGCCTCGGCCATCTTTTAAGTTCGTACAGATTTATTTTTAGCTTGTATTCACTTCGTACATTTAGTGCATGATAAACTTTTGGAAACACCTTGTCTTTTATCATTTGTGAATGTCACGTGCATGTTCCTTTTGTTAATATGCAGCAACTTAGGTCATATAAAGGGCATGAAGGTTTGCTTTAAGCAAATAAATATAGAAATGAACAGATCCTCCCACAATCAACATCTGAACAGTTCAGAAACGTTTACATTCTTACTCTACCGTGCCTCTTGTAAAACCTCCCAAAGTTGTTCTTCAGTAGAGATTTCTTTCTGACCTTGTGATCCAGTTCATCCCAGTTCATTTCAATAGGATGTAAGTGCGGTGACTGGGCAGGCCATTCCATGATAAGTAACACTTCAGACGACTGTTTGCTCTCTAAATAACACTTACAGAACTGGGACGCTTGCGTCGGCTCATTGTCATCTTGTATGGTGAAGTCAATTAGAAAGAGCCCCAGTCAAGACGAATTTTCATGGTGCTGAAGTATGGAATGGTAGCCATGTTGGTTCAGGATTGCTTTCACCTGCAAATAACAGGTACTTCCATACCTTTAACAGGAACTGTATATTCTCATTTGTTTGCCAATGGAACAATTCACTCCCTCACAAGCATCTACTCAGAACCTCTAAATCCCCCTCTCTGTCTCCTGATTGGCTGATGGCTCCTGCATGAGCTGACTGCTTTTTGGCCAAAAGCTGTGGTTAGGGGATGATGGTGAACTAGAAAATAAGGCTAACTGCTTTTACTACAGAATTAGTAAATGCTAAAGATGAGCTTCTATTGGCCTTCTCACCTTACTCTAAACACAACTCACGTGTATTTGAGAATTCCTTCCAGTTTGGAGGTCCATATAATGATGCTTTTGTCTGCAGATCCTGAGGCAAAACGCTTTCCTGCACAAAGGGTTTTGTAAAGAAATACACACCGAGATCAGGAAAAAGGGAACAGCGGACATTAGATATCATTACACAAATGTAAACCAAATGACTCTGTCCAAAATGTGTATGACATGCTGGAAAAATACTACACAATGCTGTATGAGTAATGTACTATTTCTGAAAACCTTCAGAGTAACTTAGTTTAAAAAAACAATAAAATCCACAAACAAATGCGCATGAACTACGCACCATCTTTAGCATAGGCCACACAGTACACCGTGTCTTTATGTCCTTTCAGCGGCTGTATAAGGGTTCCATCAGCTGTGTCATATACCTGGTTAAGAAAAATTGACACAATATAATCTTGCCATTGTAAATGAACTCATTTTGTCAGTGATTTATTTGAAAGTAACTGTTTTAAATGTAAAAAAAAATCAAAATCAAAATCAAAGAAACAACTCGAAGTCACATGTTTTGAAATAATGAAATTATTATGTTTAAAAACAAGATTTTGCCTAGAATTTGTAGTTTATAGTTCCCTAACATCAGATTTTTTTACTTTGAGTTAAATGGTTTCGTGATAAACAGCCCAGACGTATAATAACCGTTCAACTATCAACGCATAATTCATCAGTGGCTTCATCAAACAATCAAGGTTTTTTTGACAAAATAATATGCGTCTCTACGTGCTTTTCAAAAGCAACAAGACGTTGACAGTAAATGGAGTCAGACACACGTCCTCGTACAAAAGAATGCTGTCCACAGAATCTTCCAACATTCATTGTAGAACATCCCTGCCTCACCCCAAAACCAACCCCACCTCACAATCTACTAGATCAGGGGTGCACACACTTTTTCAGCATGCGAGCTACTTATAAAATAACCAAATCATAATGATCTACCTACTATAGAAATGCATAAATAAATATCTATTTTTAAAGTCATGTGATCTACCCACACTACCTTTGCAATCGGTAGATTGAGTAGATAGAGATGGACGTATTGGGCACCACTGCTCTAGATGGTCTACGATCTTTGAAAACGCTGCTTGAGTTTGCATCATATTATTTATTACTTGCGCAAACGGCTCCAGAATGGACATTTTTTTCTAAAAATAAATAAATAAATAAATAAAAGGCCACCAATGACTGGACAATATTGGGCACTTTGGGGCATTGATCATATCTGGTACTGATAAATAATTTTGTATGCATCAACAGAAACCCAAGAGCATTTACTTTTACTACCTTGCTATATTTAACTAATTAATTTTTTTCAAAATACATTGAAATAAATAAATCAATAAAACAGCTTGTTGGATTTTCTGTAAAACTTTGCTCCTTATTTGTAATGAACTTTAAATTGGTTCATATGTAGCACAGACTTCTTGCACAACAGGAAGTGCATTGACTTGTCTCCCTAAATAAATAAATAAATAAATAAATAAATAAATAAATAAATAAATAAATAGTTAACTAGTTAACAGCTAGTCTGTCCACCTTGCAGTGGTCAGTATACTGAAATACCAGCATGCTGTTTATGGCATCCACATCAGATTATGTTATGATTGAAGCTTTGATTAACAAATATTTCAAAATATTTTATGTAGGACAAAGAAAATTCGCCCTCAAAAAAAAAAAAGCATCACCTACCAGAACTCTGTTTCCTGCTGCTACTATGAGCTGAGTGCCGTCAGGTTTGAACGCCAAATCGTAAATGCTGCAAAGGTCATAATGACACACAAACACGTTCGTTATAACTCACGTTGTTGCATCATAATGCAGATTTAGATACACATTCTCCACGAGCCCCCATAACCCAGCAGGGGCAGCGACAATCACCTGGAAACCTTCCTGTGTGCATCAGACAAGTAATGACAAGGTAACTGGAGTACAAACCTCGTCTTCACCGTTCGGTGATCTGTTTTAAAAATGTGCATTTTATCTTGGCGAGAGTCGTGACGGAAAAAGTAGAATCTCTTTTTTTTTTTTTTAACAAAGGCTTATAGGTCAGAAAAAGGATTCAAGATTATAAAGAGCTGATCTGGATGCTTTAGATCCTTTCTGTGTTTGTTTTGAGGACTTTAATCTGTAACTTCAAATAGTTAAAGCTGCTTTAGACTTGTAACAAGTACATTACAGTGAAATTCTTTCTTTTGCAGGGTCATGATACAGCGCCCCTGGAGCACAGAGGGTTAAGAGCCGCATTCAAGAGCCCAAGAGTCGCATTTTGGCATTTGGGCTTGAACCCTCAACCTTCTGATCAGAGACTTAACCACAGAGTTTCCATACAATAGTAGACTAACAGTAGACTTTATAAGCCTGTTGGAATCAAAGAAATTTTAGATGTGATTTGTCAGCCTGCTTTTAAACTCCAAATACCACTGGCTGATACATATCCTTATATTCTCAGCTCGTATATGCTCGAGACACCAAACCAGTCCCACCAGAGTCTCAAAGGCATCCCGGAGTCAAGAATAGCAAGTCGATCTGAAACACAGCTGGAAAACAATGGATGCATGACAGCTGTATCTATATCAAATACGACATCATATGCTCACGTCTTGACCTTTTTTTTTTTTTTTTTTTTTTAAGGATCCAGAATGTAATAAGGGGTCCAGGTGATTCCCCCAGCCCTGGTGTACAAAACAGACTAACATTTTTCTAATTCGGTTACTTCTAAAGTGTCTGTCTTTCATTTCTGTCCTAGGATTATTAAGGTCTCATAAGATTATAGATTATTATTATTTCCTTGAAAGGGGTCTTCTCTAAAGTAGGGGTCTAGATAGAATACTCTTTATTTCCAGGAAAAATTTAAACGTTTATTCATGTTTAAGGCCTGGCTATATGTAGGTTATAATGACTTTATTTTAAAACAAACAAAAAGAAATATATTTCCCGGAAATTCACTACATAATGACAGCTACAGTTACATGGGTCCATTTCAAGCTATGCTGCTCATTTTGGATGGATTAGCTCCGTGATTTATTACTATACTCAAGAATAACAGTTATAATATATATTTAAAGGGGTAGAATCGCAATTATAATGCAATAAGCCCTGAATTCGGTAAATATTATTAATCTCATCGAGGGAAGTCTATTGCTAGCTAGACAGGACGCGTTTACATAGTAACCAGCGTTGCTAACCACAGCCAATGAGCGGAGCTTCACACAAACCCCCAGCATGCAGCAAAACAAAAATACAATGAATAATAATATTCCCACCATTGTTCAACTTTGTCTCGGTCGTGCACTTTGTCTATCCATGTAGGAACAGCTCGCATTGTTACATGCAACTTCAAATCTATTTCTGTCTTCGCATCAACAGGTTTGCACACAGATAAAGATGCCTGACGCTTGGAAACCAAAGCAAAGCGAAAAAAAATCCAAGATGGCGACAGACAAAATAAGAGTCGTTTATATACCGTGCGTGTCGGTTCACTTTTTTTAATGAATCGATTCTGGTTTTGAGTGTTTATTCCAATAGAGGGACTCGAGATTCAGTTCATTTGATTCACGAGCCGGGTGTCGAATGTAAATCTGTGTGCCGCACCAATAAGCGGTTTTATTTGAATTCATTATGAATGAATACGCTGATTAAATTTTTTGCAAAAATTAAGAGTTGTTTTAAAATGGATAGTTTGGAGTTGGAGAGAGAGAGAGAAAGAGAGAGAGAGAGATACACAGTACATCTATGTCCTTTCAGTAGCTGTATAAGTTTAAGTTCATGTGTTGGATAAAGGTAAAAGAGAACCAAACATAATATTTTTTTCTTTTGTTTGTCTTTCATCAGTGTACGTCTTTCATTTATGGGTTCGTTAAAGTATCAATTGCTCATAGGTGATTATTATTATTATTATTATTATAAGTGTTATTATTATTTTCTTGTAAAGGATCCTCTCGAATGTAGGACTTTACATACAAATACTCTTCTTATATACTTTTCTTTAGGAGATTCGGTGTTTTGGATGTATTTGTGCAGCAGAACTCTGAAGTGTATGCAGTAGATGGCAGCATTGGGTGATGTGGAGAAAGTAGACTTTAGAAGAAGAAGAACTGCAGCTGTCCTGTGCAGTTTGGAGAAAGAAAAAAAAAAACAATAAAACGGATTTATATTCTCAGTATAAAGCTTCTTGTGTTGTTTTAGACACTCTGGATTCATAACAAGTAAGTTTTCTATAACTGGACCAGGGTCAAAAAAGGGCCATGTTTCGCCAGTGCATACATATAATTAGTGTCAACTAAAACTTCCTTGGATTTCTATTTACCTTTACTATTTATTTATGTTTACTATTTACATGTACTATTGACATTTATGGCACACGCCATTAACCAGAGTGACTTCCAGGAGTATTTTAAAGTGGTTCAACCATCAATTTTGCAATCATGCCACCTGAAACATACTTCTATACCTTTTCCAGAACATTGCATTGTTTTTCCTAAATTCAGATGATGTGAAGGTGTTGGTTGATGTCTTTGGAGTCTGCTCTGGACCGTGTACCTCAGCGAAGCTGAATGCTCGGATCTGATTGGTCAGAAGGTGCGCTAAAGAAGCTCTAAAAGAAGTTCCGGTTGCATCGTCTATTAGGCGATCGGTTTATATTAAGGCGCTTGTTATAATGAGTTATTGTTTCTAATAGATAAACTTGTAGGCACTTACATATAAATACAAATTTTATAACCTATGTTTTTGTGTAAAACTGCTCTATAAGCGCTATACAAATAAATTGAATTGAATTAAATTATACGCACCACATAATCTGAGATACGGGTCCGCAAACACCGGACCACAGACCTGTACCAGGCCGCACAGTAAAATAAATCCTTTTTTTATTTTTTTTTTATTTCTATTTTATTGACTTTTGCGGTCTGTAGAAGTGTTTTATTTTTTAATTACTATTTTTTCCTTTGCCAGATTCAGTCGCATTTTTTTTCTATGCATCAATAAAGCGCTCACTGATTCTGTATATAAATATAGTGAGCTACATTACACATACATACATTACATTATATGTGTAGTAATTGAATTAATAATAAATAGTTCATATGCACATTATTAAGTAAATCCTATAAACATGAATCCTCCACCCCACCCCCTCTCTGGAAAAATTGTCTTTTGTGAAATGGGTCTGGGGGGGCAACTTGTGTGGGAGTACTAAAAGAATACTTATAAGTTGATTAAATGTTTGAGAGTGTCAAGTGTATGTTTGTGAAAGAAAGCGAGAGAAAGAGTGTGAGCGACAGGCTGAAGATAATACCAGGCGAGAATAGGAACTAATTTATGTTATACAATATAAAAACAATTACAGATTGGTGGCTTTTAATATAAATTTGTTTGCTTTGGGTTTATCTATAAGATAGTGTACTCTAAAACATTGAACTTGTGACGATCTATGCATTTAAAATAAACTGTCTCTCTTCCAACATTACGGATTTCATGCTGCACTCACAACGTACAGTTTCCTGTCCAATCAGAAGGTCTCTGCAATCTGAAGTGTCCCACCCCCCAAAATCCAGTCTATCACCTGTTAAGGGCGACTAGGCCCGGCCTGTGCGGTAAGCCGAACACTAAAGGCATTTTAAAAATTAGGGCGGGGCCATTTGATGTCTCCACCCCTCATTATGCATTATTATTGCATTATAACAAATGTGTTGTTATTTAAATTTGTGTTGATATTTAACCAAGAAAAATCTAGAATGTGGCGAGTTTTTTTTAAAGAGACTTAAATATTTGTGAAAGAAGAACCAAAGGCATTTGTTTGACATTTAAGACCGAACACATTCTTGCACTTTTTTTATTTATCTTGGAGCGAGAGAACTAAGAGAGGATGGTGAAAGGATCACCACTGTAATATATGTATGTGATAACTGGGATCATGTTGTGTCCTAAAGGAATGAGAGTTCCACAACATTATACATAACTATATATCGATAAAAAAGTACGATGTGTCGTTGAAATTCAATAGGTGTTCTTAATTATGACCTATTTCCATAGACAGAGGTGAAAATGATTCCTGAAAACTGTACTGATCAAGACATGGCTGCAAGTACAAAGCAGGAGGATACGTCTCTCCCTCCTGGTTGGACAAAAGAGACAAGACAGCGGAAACAGGGCAAGACAGCAGGCAGAATGGACACTTATATTATCAGGTAATGTAAAGGGCCTGGTTACTAAATCTAGAATAAGGACTGGTATTCACAATGACCAATAGTGTGTAAAGTCTATGATATAATGAACAATTCAATCCATATCCAGTCTGCAATACAATAACGGATTTTTATTGCTCTAATTGTCTTTCAAATGATGAATTTTCTGTCATTACAGTCCTCAGGGTAAACGCTTCAGATCCAAAGCAGAACTCCAGAAGTACCTGCTCTCTGAGGAATGTGTTCACCTGGACCTAGACGCTTTTGACTTCACACCCAAAACCAAAGCACGAACCGAAAAATCAGATTCCGAAAAGCCACAACAAAGAAAAGAACGAAAACCAGGAAGGAGGAAAGCAACTCGAACTGCAGAAAATCATCCTGAAACACAGAATACGGAAGCCCAGATGCAGGAAACAAACAGTAACATAGAAGAACTAACAGACAACCAGTGTGAAAGAGAAGAAGCGTCCACCAGTGAAAACATTTTAACAGCTGTTCCAGTCATTAGCGTGACGGCAGCACCGGAGAGCGAAGGAGAGCTGAAAGAGGAGGAGGAGACAGAAGAAAGTGAAGAAGTGAGTGATAAGAAAGGGAACAGAGCCGGGTGTGAGAAGAGCTCACCTGTCAGGAACAAACGAAATGGTGACTATCACTTTAAATTCATGTACTACGATAATATCTAGATCTTTCCAAAGATCTTTTTTAATAGAATGCGTCTGTACAAGAACATTTATGGTGGTGTTCAATTCCATTTATTTAACTGTTTTTAGGGACAAACTTACTTTCAGAGAAGCGGAGAACCAGTCCATACTTTAAGAAGAAGAATGACGGTAGGTGTTGGACTCAACATGATCTCACGGTCCCAGTTCCATCCCAATACCACACACAAACACAATCCTATGATCCTTTTTGACCAATCAGAATAGAGGATTAAGTGCTGTAGTATAATGTGTTATAGTTGATTAAGTTGGACAAACACATAAGGTGTGCTGCTATAGGGCAATAATCAAGGAATGACATTTATAGTGTCGTTTTTAAAAAAAAAGAAATAAAAATGTATAGTGGAGAAATAAAAGTCAACAATTATAACTTTTTGGTCTGGTCCTTTGAGGGATGGTAAGATTCAGTAATTCACATCAATAAATCGGCATAAAAGTGATCCATCGATTATAAAAAAACAAGTGCCGCATCGGATACAAGTTGGCATTTTTAACATAATTGCATTGGTGTAAAAAAAAAAAAAAAAAAAAAAAGTTTATTGATGTTTTACTTAGACGCGACCAATAATTTATGACCAATATTTTATATGTAGATTATTCTATTATGTAGCTGTATTTCGAGTGTGTTCTCTCAGTGCCACTGCTGCTACTTGAATATGACGCATCACAACACTACGAAGACCGAGCCGTGTCCTGAGATTCACATAGATTATAGATTAACATGGCAAAGGTAGAGCTGCATCTTTCTTTTCCAGAACA
Source organism: Silurus lanzhouensis (assembly GCA_039877035.1). Lineage (NCBI taxonomy): Eukaryota > Metazoa > Chordata > Actinopteri > Siluriformes > Siluridae > Silurus > Silurus lanzhouensis. Next base: position 1,893,037 of record JBCEWE010000291.1, on the reverse strand, counting down.
GGAAAAGAACGGTAGTTACGTGCCAAAAAAACATGTGAAAAACGTATTTACACGATATAATGTACACCACCCCATTATTGTTTAAGACATAAATCATCCTTCCACACTCTTTAAACACACACAAAACATTTGCCAGAATATAGCAAGATGAATTTTGTGTACTGTACTGTAGCATAGCCTATGCATAGTTTCTCTGCTTGTTTATTGGTTGAGGTGTCCTATGACGATTTTCATTGGCTATGACTATTTTCATTTTTGCCGTCGGGGGATACTACAACCAATAAAAAAGAATATAACACTCTGACCAATCAGATTTGCGAATCTGAGCTGAGTATAATAATTGCAACCATTATATTTTTCCATGTGATTCTGCATTTCAGGTCTCAGTCCTCCGAAGCGTAAAGCGTTCAGGAAGTGGACTCCTCCACGTTCACCCTTCAACCTGGTACAAGAAACCTTGTTTCATGACCCGTGGAAGCTTCTAGTGGCCACCATCTTCCTCAACAAAACAAGCGGTGAACAAGTCTTGTGAACCTGTTAACCTGTGCATGATAATGTTTAAAAATAAAAAAAGGATGCCAGCGTAGCATGTGGGATCACAGTTTCCTTAGCCACGTTATTTCTGCTGTTCTATTCAAATTCTGCTGAGACTAGCGATTAACACGTGGCTTATCGGATAAGCATCTGTGCTAATAGCTTTAAAACTATTGCACGAGGTTCTTTTTTCTTCGTTGATGGATCATCAATTACAGACGCGTGTCTCCAATAACATAACACACCACAGCAATTTGGCAAGGATTGCTTTTTTTTTTACTTAAGTTTATTTACGACAGCAAGCACAACCTCCCCAAACTCACGCCAGGTCGTCCTTGGCTTAACACAATCCTGGTACACCTTTCTCTATAGAACGCCTCTCAAGATCTACCAACCCATGTAAATAATATCTTAATAGAGCTGCTTTGTGCACAGGGGTATTGTCATGCTGGAACAGGTTTGGGTCTCCTATTTCAAGTAAAAGGAAAATGCAATGCTCCAGCATCCAAAGACAATTGTGTGCCTCCAACTTTGAGGAAGAACTACATATGGCTGGAAAAGTCAGGTGGCCCATTACTCTTGTCCATACAGTGTACATTCTACAGGGTTAACATTCCATGTGTGAACTGTTCCTCTATCCTGGGTTTAAAGCAGGGTTCAGAAGGAACCTCCTCTGGGTTTAGGTGAAAATAAAAAAATAGATGGTCTTGTGTCCTCTACACTTCCAGAGCCGTACAAATTACTGGCACTTGTGACTCCAGTATTTATTTCTATTAGCTCTGATTTTACATACTAAGATGTTTAAATAAACACTTTCTGACCAATCAGAATCGAGAATCCAACAGCGCTGTGGTATAAGCTCAGATACCTAGTTGCCAGTACATACATGACCATGACTAAATTTAAACATGGGTAACAAACAATGGTCTGACTAATGAATGACGATGTTTTGACTAATTGACTATTGCTTTGCGATAAAGAATTTTTTTGCGTGCAAATGAACCTTTTAAATTTAGAAGTCTGTGTCTCCTGTAAGTCTGCATAACCCGTATATAATATATTCTGTGTGTGTGTGTGTTTAGGAAAACTGGCAATACCCATGTTGTGGCAGTTTTTCGAGCGCTACCCATCTGCTGAGGTAACTCGTGCCAGTGACTGGAAGCCACTCGCTGATCTTATGCAGCCTCTCGGTCTGAACTCCCTACGAGCCAAAACCCTCGTCCGCTTCTCCGGTGAGTCAGATATTGCAGATTCTATGTACTAATCTAATCTGCCCTGATTATTAGACTTTACTTTGAGTGTAATACAACTACTTATTGTATACAGCAGGAAAAATTAGTATTGAACACGTCACCATTTTTCTCATTTAGGTGCTTTTGACATTACATTTTTACCAGATGTTGGTATCTTCTTCTTCATTTGGCTTCTCCCATTAGGGGGCGCCACAGCGGATCATCCGTCTCCATACCCCTGTCCTCGACATCTGTCTCTTTCACACCAACTACCTGCATGTCTTCCCTCACCACATCCATAAACCTCCTCCTTGGTCTTCCTCTTTTCCTCCTTCCTGGTGGCTCCATCTTCAGCATTCTTCTACTGAAATACCCCATGTCTCTCCTCTGCACATGTCCAAACCATCTCAATCTCATCTCCCTCACCTTGTCTCCAAAACGTCCTACATGCGCTGTTCCTCTAATAAATTAGTTTCTAATCCTGTCCATCGTCGTCACTCCCAATAAAAACCTTAACATCTTCAGCTCTGCTACCTCCAGCTCCGCCTCCTGTCTTTTACCCAATGCCACTGTCTCTAATCCATACAACATCGCAGGTCTCACCACAGTCCTATAAACTTTCCCTTTCATTCTCGCAGACACTCATGCAATTCAGACATACAAAGAAATCAAGTCACCAAACCCTTTGTTTAGGAAAAATAAATCGGTGCCTCTTTTTTGGCAGACGAGTTCCTCACCAAGTCATGGCGGTATCCCGATGAGCTCTATGGCATCGGCAAATACGGCAACGATTCGTATCGTATATTCTGTTTGGGAGAATGGAGAGAGGTGAGACACACACACAATAACACACACACACACACACACACACTAAGAACATCCAAACCCCCCAAAAAATAACATGCATGCACTTTTGTTTTTCAGGTCACCCCACAAGACCACAAGCTGAACAAGTATCACAGTTGGCTTCTGGAGAACCACAAGCAATTAGGAATCTGATGTTTTGAGCCTCAAAGCACTGTCTTTTCTTTTAACCTGCTCTCATTTTAAACCAGGCCAAAGCATTAAAGCCACGGCTGTATTTTTCTACATACAATATCAAAACTTCACAAGTGTATGCTCAGTAAAATTCCATAAAAATCCCTGTTTTCACTGTGAATCTTCTTTCCCCATACACGCGTCCCAGAACGCCTCGCCCTACTTGTTTTAGTGTACGATTGCGAGGTTGCGTGTTTTCTTTTCAAACTTTTAACCCCGTGGTATTTCTCCTGGCCTTTTCAATATGCACAAAAAGACTTTTTCTTCGGTGCGATATTTTTAATTCACACACTTGCGAAGAATAATGAACAGGATGAAACCGTGTCTCGCGGTGCCTGACCTCGCAAAAAAAACTAGCTCACAGGACGCCGTAGGAAACTGATGCACCGTCGCTACAATATGGTCCTTATAGGAATACAAAATATGTATATTACAAAAGTGTGTATATTGATTTTTTTTATTGTACGGATTGTAATATTTACTATTGTTTCATGGGTTTCATGTGTGTGGATGCGTTTTAAAAATATTCACGTAATAAAGGGACCAAAGTCTTGTGGGTTTTTTTTTTTGTTTGTTTATTCGTGAATTTTCGGGACCAAAAAAAAGAGGCTGAATTGATTTAAAAAGGCTTTAATGAAAAATGATCCACGTTTTTTTTTGGCCTAGATTGAATTCATTAAAACGTGTGAATATTTCTGCGGTGGTGTTACAGCAAAAGCCTGAAATCTGAAACATGGAGGTAGAATATGAAGCTGTGTTTGTCTCAAAAAAAAAAAAAAAAAGCTCATGCATCAATCTTGTGTCACACTTAAATCAGGTTCTGGAGCAAAACCTGACATTTTAGCCCGAAATGAAAAGTTCACCCAAACAAGGTAAAGAAAAGAAATCAAATACAGTGCAACCTTGATACTCGCAGGGGTTACGTTCTATGACGAAACATCGCGAGATTTCGACGGTGGTTCCCTTTTCAAGGGGAATTTTACATGTACTGCAAATCAACAAAAATTGTGAATTGTCATAAATGTTTTATTTACTACTTTAAATGAATAATATGATAATAAAATAGCTTTTCTAACATTTTAATTGTATCGGTTCCACTGTATTTAAAAGGATGTCATTTGTTTTTGATGAGCTGTACCATAAAAGTATTGAGATATTATTAGAAGAATAATATAGAATAAAATATCTCTGTTTCGATATTATAGCAGCTTGTTTTTGTTGTAACTCACAGTGAACCTAAAAAAAAATTAATAAAATTATCCCCAAAAAATGTATATAAGCACAAATAAGAACAAATGAATTCTTATTTTAGTGAGGTTGAGTTGACTAAGTTAAACCCCTGCCCCCTGCTCAACCAGGGGCATTCTGTACATTTATATACACTATATGGACTAAAGTATTGAGACATCAGAAACACAAATATATGGGAGGTTTTTGGATGCTAGAAGACCCAAACCTGTTCCAGCATGACAATCACTTCATTTCGTGATATAGTCAAAAACTTTAATCTATTGATTCGTGTTCTTGGACACGGATTTCCCTCTTATTTCGTGTCACTCAGCACGACCGCTTTAGTCTGGCTCTATCTCCATAGCAACGAAGGCAGAGGATCATGGGCAATGCGGACAGAAATTACAAAGGTAATCTTTTTTTTTCCATTTTTATCAGAGAATAAGTCAGATAATATACGGTTAGGGTTATACTGTAAGAACTGTATTAACCGGGAGAATATATTTACTGTATTTTGACTGAAAGGATCCACTGACGATGGTTCCAGTCAAAATACAGTAAATATTTTGACTGGAAGGATCCACTGACGATGGTTTATAATAGCGAGTAGTTTACCGAATATAAAGCAATAAAAACAAGGATAAAGTCTCCTGCATAAATGTTGAGTAATGGTGCTTAGATTAAAAAATACTTCCTATTGAAATAACTTACATAGAAAGTCGTCCTCAGTGACACGAAAAAGAGGGAAATTTGCTCTACGAACACGAAACAACTGATTAAATTTAGTGACTATATCACGATATGCTGTGAGACCGGGCTGGCACGAAGAGCTAGAGGAAGATCTGCTTTACATGGGTTAGACTGGAAGATCTTAAGAACCCTATTTAACACCATTGAGATGAATGGGAACCGTGACTGCACCCCAGGCCTCCTCACCCTACATCAGTACCTGACTTTACTAACAGCCCTGTGACTGAATGAACACTAATGTCCACAATCACACTACAAAATCTAGTGGAACATCTTCCCAACGTATACAAACAAATTGGGACAAAAAGTGAAATGGGATGTTTAAAAAGCACATGCAAATCTTATGCTCAGGGGTCCATAAAATACTTTTATCTATATAGTGTATATAATATAATAGTCATTCCTGTTGGTTTTTTAATGGTTGCTGATTTCACACAGGTGTAGGTCTAATAGTTAGCGGATTTTTACCCCCTCCCCCAAGATTCTAATAAATAAATAGATAAATCCCATACAGCGCATCTGCCTATGGAAAAAAAAAGTTATGTTCTCTTATAAATTCTAATTAATAAACAAATGCAGATCAGAAACAGAAGCGAACGAAGGGCGATCTACTAAACTTTTGTAAAAAATACATAATATAAATAGATCAATAAATAGTTAAATAAATACATTAATAAATAGTATAGTCCCTACTGCTGCTGCTTAATAAAAAAAAATTAAAAACAAGCGAAATAATTGAATGAAAATTTCTCATAGGTTTACAATATTTCTGTGCAGACTGTATAAATATCCTTCATAGGTAAAGTGTTCATGCCTTTTATATTATTGTGTGTAGGATAAAGTAGAACAAAAAAAAGAATAATTATGCATACAAACGTTCTTTGTATGCAATCTAAATTTCGTTAAAAGATTTTTTCTTTTTGCTTTGTCTATATTAGGGGTGGAGCTTTAATTCTTAATGAACTTTAAGCCATGCCAATTACAAGTGGTCGGTCATCATTAGGATCGTAAAGCTTACGAAAAGCGTCCCAAATCATTTTATCCGTAATCTAAACCGAATAAACGGAAAAGCGTCGAAGTCGCAGGCTGCGGGAAAACTAAAATAAGAGAAAGACTTAGCTTTATGTTATACGGCTGCTCTTTCTCCTGAGACACACATACAATAAATATATTCTAGAACGTGCCAAGCTTTCGTGCAGCCCCTTTCCGAAATCCGGATCGCGTCGTAAAAACGTATCTATGTAAAGTCTCTTATAGCAGCGCAGCAGACAAATTGTACAGTGCATATAAAAGGGGGGAGTACAAATCATGGCATAGTCTGAACGTTTCGTTGTCCGGCCCTTGACGCAGCGATGGTACGAGAAAACTGACGACCTCCTCTCGCGCCGCGGCGCCGTTCGACCTCCCAGCCCCTCCCCTTTCTTCAAGTTTAGCTTCACCTGATAGGCTCGTGTACCGTTCACTGATCTGTCCTCGCCTTTTAGTTCCTGAGATTTGAATGGTTTTTAACGTCCTTTGAGAATACCGTCCAGCATTCGGTCGCCTTTCTCCGAGAGCCAGTAGCCAGCCATGGCAGCTATACCCCCTATAAAGATGGCAGTGAAGACCATGTCTCCTTTAGCGGCTAGAGTGGCTAAGGCGCAGATCACCACGCCGAAAAACATCTGCTGAAGGACGAGCACCTCGTCGTCCGTCATGTCGTCGAATAAACCTTTATCTGGGTCGGCTAAAGAGAGATGGAGATAGAGAGGGGGTCTGTTACGTCAATGTAAAAAATAGCTCATGTTATATTAGATCGGTACATTTTACTTTCATGCTTGTATTTATATCAGCCAATCATACAGCAGCAGCACAGTGTAGGACCTGAAAAAACTATATATACGCAGTCTGTACTGTGAGGGTACATATGGCCTTCATAGACACTGTTACACATAATTCTATTAGGTCAAGTCTTTCCTATAGTCGACTGAATAATGTAATAATGTGTGTGTGTGTGTGTGTGTGTGTGTGTGTGTGTGTCGGGTGGTCTCCGTACCCCCCTGTCCTCTACATCTGCCTCTTTCACCCCAACTACCTGCATCTCTTCCCTCACCACATCCATAAACCTCCTCCTTGGTCTTCATCTTTTCCTTCTTCCTGGTGGCTTCATCCTCAGGATTCTTCTACCGATATACCCCGTGTCCCTTCTCTGCACATGTCCAAACCATCTCAACCACCTCCTCCCTCACCTTGTCTCCAAAACGTCCTCCATGCGCTGTAAACTATAATCGTTTAATTCTGGCGTTTTCTTGTAAACTTCACTCACTGGGTGGCAGGTTCTCCACACAGATGCTGTCTCTGCGTATGAACCCCTCTGCACATTCACATCGGAACGAACCCTCTTCATTAATACAAGCTTCGTTCAGTCCAGGACAGGCTATTGCTTTCTCCTTACACTCATCCACATCTAAAAAAAAGGAGGAAAAAAGCAAATGCATGGGACATTTCTGAGTACAAAAATAAACAAGAATCCCTACAATATTTAGCGGCTTGATACTGCTGAAAAGATCAAATAAATGGCGTAATCTGAGACTTACCGAGACACTTCGCTCCCATCAGTCTGTAGCCTCGGGCGCATTTCTTACAGCGAGCCGGACCGCTGCCCATGCATCCTACACACGCCTGATCGCATCCTACACACAGCGAAGAGCGCTATGAACATGCTGAGTGTACGTGCCACGCCATCTTGTGCCGTGTGTTCGTTCGTACCTACCTCTGCATTCATACGAGCCGTCGGTGTTGAAACAGTACGTGTTGGAAGAGCAGCGAGCCAACTCTGTGCCGCACTCGTCCACATCTGCCAAACAAAGCTGGCTGTTAGACACGCTCGGATCACAAATCACAGCACGACAACATCCTGTTTTCTTCAGCACCACCGGTTACAGACCTTTATACCACACCGCATATCAATCCTCAATTCAAAATGATTCGGATTCACTTTTAACTGCAGATTTGACGGCTGTGACAACAATGTGCTCATCGGCTTTTATAGTCGCAGCTCTTTCACAGGGGTGTATGCGGAGGACCAGCCGTAAACAAAGTGTAGTGTGTAATCATCGATATTGTACCACTTTTACATGTATGTGACCTTAAATGTTAATTTTAGTAGGAGTTTTGAATTTGAGTTCCCGGTCAGGGAACCAACCCCAGCCATTAGGGTTGCACAAGCCTTAGTGCCGGTCCCAAGACCGGATAAATGGGGAGGGTTGCGTTAGGAAGGGCATCCAGCGTAAAAACATGTGCCAAATCAAACATGCGGATGGTCCGCTGTGGCGACCCCTAATGGGAATATATAATAAAACTAATAATGTTTGAAGTGCTGTATTGCTCAATAATAAATACATTTTTTAAAAACTGATTATTTAAAAAAAAAAAAAAAAAGAAAGAAAGAAAAAAAAAAAAGAAAAAAAAAACAAAACTTTATTCATTGTCACTGTTTATTTGACTTTGGCATTGTGGAAGTAACTTTACTTTGTGCCAAAATGTAAACTCTGCCATCGATTACCTAAATATTTGATATCTTAATATGCACTATGATGTATGTAGTTAGAATATGAAAAGTAAAAAAAAAAAAATGTGGTCTTCAAAGTCAAAATGTTTAAGATGTTTAAGCCAATCAAATCAGAGAAGGTGGTGCTTTACTATTAACACAAGCCGTTTCATTTACACTGATCAGGTTTAACATTATGAGTGGTGATGTGAGTAACACTGAGTATCTTTTCATCATGGCACCTGTTAGTGGGTCTGATAACATTTTGTCCTCAGAGTTGACGCGTTAGAAGCAGGAAAAATGGGCAAGTGTTACGATTTGAGTGAGTATGACGAGGGCAAAACTGTGATGTCTAGACGACTGGGTCAGAACGTCCTTGTGGGATGTTCACAGTCTGCAGTGCTCAGTATCTATCAAAAGCTTCTGCAGCTCAAATTACTGGAGAAGTTAATGCCGGTTCTAATAGAAATGTGTCAGAATACACAGTGAACCGCAGTTGTTGCGTTTTAGGCAGGTGGTCATAATGTTACATTGGTGAATAATGGTAAAAGAGTGTAAAGTAAAATGTAAAGTAAATGGGGGGAGAGAGAGAGAGAGAGAGAGAGAGAGAGAGAGAGAGAGAGAGAGAGAGAGAGAGAGAGAGCGAGCAATATGTGTTTAAAGACCGCCCTCCTGTGTCTCTAACACACAGCTGCTTCAGTATATCTCCAAACTACTGCTAGTGTGTTTCTGACATCTATTGGTTTTCTCATGTACCTTGTAAGAAACCCCACGACTGAATTCACAAGAAAATAACAATATTATTATTATTATTATTATTATTATTATTATTATCATTATTATAAAATTATGAATGAATATGATATATAATATAAATTAACATAATTGATAATATTGATATTATTATTATTTTAAATTATGAATGAATATGATATATAATATATATTTTAAAAAATGATCATTAATTTAATACAAATGAATTATATATTACTATTATTATTGTTGTTACTATTATCATTCTTATTATTTTTACAATTATTATTATTATTATAATTATAAAAACTAAGGTTAAGGTTAGGGGGCAGGGTTGACTTACTATTACATCATTTGTTTGAAATTTGACAACATACAAACATCGCTTTTGTGTGTGTGTGTGTGTGTGTGTGTGTGTGTGTGTGTGTGTGTGTGTGTGTGTGTGTGTGTGTGTGTGTGTCAGGTCTGCTGGTGATCATTGCATGTTCTGTTTAACGTTTATATTTCTCACTTAAACATTAATACCAGGTAGGTTACATGCTGATGTTGTTAAATCGCTCTTGTCTATGCATCTCTGATAAAGTACAATAAATAGACCAAAATATTGGGACTCCTAGATTTTCTAGCCATATGTGGTTGTTCTCCAAACTTTTATCACAAAGCTGGAGGCACACAATTGTATAGGATGCCTTTAAATAAAATACAATTTTTCCTACACTTGGACTAGGAGACCCAAACCTGTTCCAGCATGACGAAGCCCCTGTGCACAAAGTGAGCTCCATGAATACATGCTTTACATGGAGTAGAAGATCTTGAGTGGCCTGCTATAGAGCTCTGATCTCAACCCTATTGAACACCTTTGGGATGAATGCGAATGCTGACTGCACCCCAGCCCTCTTCACCCAGGCACATCAGTATCTCACTTTACTAACACCCTTGTGTCTCCACAAGCACAATCCAAAATCTAGTGGAAGATCTTCCCAGAAGAGTGGAGGATATGATAACAGGAAATAGGGCCTAAATGTGGAATAGAATGTTTATAAAGCAAGGAAATGTTTATGAACCTTACTGTCAGGTGTCAGTGTATCTTACATTAAATTAAAATAAAAGATTGTGAAACTCCTTATCTTCATTAACTTCATTTGCGCTTTATTAAAAGCCAAGTGCAACGTATACAGGCGACCTACTGATCTGTTTTCTTTCCATCTTCCCTGATCAAACGGGTTAATACTTGCAGTGCCACTGAAGAGTCAAAAATTATTATCGCTTTTTAGTTATAATTACTTATTGTTTAATTAGTATAAATCTCTTATCTTCAGTCTGATTAGCACTGTTCCAGGGTGACAGACTTCATGTCTAATCTGAAATTGATTAATTAAGAAATTCATATAGATATTTTTTTTATTTAAGTAGTTACATCTTACAATATTTTAGTGATAAAATGTGCTATATTTAATGTCATAATAAATTGATTTTTATGGAAAATATCTATGTATTTTTTTATTATTCTTATTCATTACAAAGAAATGCTCACGGAAATATTTCAATCACTGAGCTTTTCTTACAAATTCGGGGTTTTCGGATTTACTTGAATTGTTTGTGACAGTAAATCAGAAAGATGTTTCTGTTGCAAAATGTCATTCAGATTTACCGCCGGGTTTTTTTTTTTCACGTTTCCTTCTTCTTTATAAAAAAAAAAAAAAAAAAAAAAAAAAAAGAAATGTTGAAAAGAAAAACCAAACAATAAAAATAAATACTTTACTACTATGCAGCATGCTCACAGAAATTTTCATCTGACAGTTGCTTAAAAAAGCAATTGTGATGCCAAAGTAAATATTTTCCTCATTTCATGTATTTAACACCAATCTGAACAGTGTTAAAGGCTGGAAGTGACAGGAACTAAAAGCCTGGAAACTCATACCGAGGTGCGGTACTGATTTTCTTTCTTTTTTTTTTAAATGAACAGTTGCATGGAAAGTAATATAATACTATACTACAGTACACTGCTGTAAATCTAAAATCAGACGAAATATATAAAACTAACACCTCTCGTCCTTTAACCAAAATGTGGAGGAACAATAAATTAAAGAAAGTGTTAGTGAAAGAAATTGAAATTGTTTATTTGAACATTTTATTAATCAATATCACGGAATCAATTTTCATTGATTTAGTTTTTACTTAACTGCTTTTCTAACTGCTGAATTCAATCAAATAATTTTTTTTTACAACTTTGATCCAACACTGTCAATTAATTGTGACATGATTTTTGTTTAGATAATATTGAAGCTAATAAAAGTGGGAGGATGTACCATTAGCATTAAATAAAAAAAAAAAAAATACAAAATAAAAAAAATTGATATGAAATTTGTGTTGCTATAACCTAATATAGATCATGTCCTACTCTACAAAAATTTTTCAAACTATTTAAAAAAAAATATTTTCACCAGAACCTTAAAATAAAAAAAATTAAATAAAAAAAGATTTCATGGTAACCAGTGTTTCCCAAACCAGACTGTCCACATCTTTGATTAGTCCCAGCTTCCAACATACACTATATGGACAAAAGTATTGAAACACCTGAATTTTACAGCCGTATGTGGTTCTTCCCCAAACTGTTATCACAAAGTTAGGGGCAGACTACTGTATAGGAATTCTTTGAATGCGGTAGCATGAAATTTGAGCTTAATAACAATATCTTGTGCAATTATGTGCAAGCTCAGTGCAATAATAATAATTAGCTACATGAGCAATAACTTTTATAGCTTTTATTGTAGTCATCTGTTTTTTACAGCTTATACAAATAACGTTTTATTCTGCTACATTTCATTTCACTTAATATACACCTTAATATGTTTATTTATTTATATTTTCTTCTTTTTATTTTTACTTAACTTTTTACTTTGGATTTTTATTGTGAGCAAATGCAACCAGTTTCCCTATGGGATCAATCAAGTATTCTGATGATATACTTTACAGGATGACTGCACCCCAGGCCTCCTCATCTCACCTACATCAGTAGCTGACTTTACTAACACCCGTGTGGCTGAACAGCTTCCCAGAAGGTCATTATAACAGCTAATAACATGCAAATTAATCAATATAGAAACAAATGAAATCAATGAATATGAGTGAACATAAATAAATAAACTTACCCACACACTTGTTGTCATGAAGGATCCAGCCAGGCTTGCAGTCCAGACACTTGTAATCTTGTGGACCAGAACACTTTTTACAGGAGTAATAGCAGGCTACAGGCAAACACACACACAATACATTTGTTAATACATCAGCAAGACTTTTCCCATTTTTATTTAGCAAAAAGAACGAAAACATGTTGCTGATGCCCACCTGAGCAGGGCGGCTGCGAGTGATTGGAGCTCTTTTCTCTATAATATCCGTCTGCACAGTCCTGGCACAAAGGCCCTGAATAACCAGGGTCGCACACACACTCTCCATCTCCCAAACGTGTTCCCTCTCCCTCACAGCGCCCAAGACCTCCACACACACCGCCGGGACCTGAGGGGCATTCTGACAGGAAAAAAATACAGCAATTTTTTAAAGTTAAAAAAAAAAAAAAGAAAAAAAGGAAAAAGAACACAAAAAATACAAGCAAAAGTAGGATGAGATGCACATTTATTCTTAATATATATTTATTATATAAGGACATGTGCATGTAAACAGGTTTCATGTTGTGGAACCGGTCCCCCAGTCTCGCTCTTGACGCTTACTCAGTGGGGGGTTGGGGGGGGGGGGGTGAACGCTTGATATATTACAAAGAAACTGTTAAAAAGCTTGAGCGTTCTTAAGCACCGTGACTGCTACAGAGCGCCTACACACCTACCATAAAATGTTAAATTAGGGTTCCCCTTAAAAAAATATATATTTTTTTGTTTGTTTTTGAGTGGCATAATGTAATGGAGAGCAGGAAAGAATCTTAGATACCTGTATTTATTTTGAGAACGGCACATGAATAAAGTCAATGAAGCGAGTGAAAAGTGCTTAATGAGTATCAGTTGGCCACAAACACATGCTGTCCATTAAATCTTGTCTAGGAACTCAGGGTTTTTTACAGATACCGATCGAAAATACTGGTTTTGTCTGTTTTGGCAAAAGTCCAACAAAGAAAACCTCCAGGTGCAGGTCCTCCATCCTGTAATCCCTCGCTTTCCTTAATCCTGATTAGCTTGAAATTTCTAACTAAGTCTTTTTTAACAGCAAACACGTAAAAAAAAAAAAAAAAAAAAAGCCCCAAACCTTTATTTCCTTTGTCAAACTGTTCCTGCATGAGTAAAATGGGTGTAAAACAGAAAACTGACAAGGGAATTCCCTCAGACGGACAACTTGGCAATAAGATCTAAATGGAATGGAGTTGCTCCACGTCAGCACGACAATTCTGCGAGAGATTGTGTTCCTTGTTCCGTCTGAATAATGTTGTTTGTGATGTGGATACTCATGGCTGGTTATGTAGATTGAAATACGGCACTTTGTGTATTTTGCAGTTACCTGCACATTCTGGTCCGAAGCGACCCGCAGGGCAGCAAAGCCGGAGCTCTTCGATACACAACCACTCAAACAAGTCAGGTGCTTCCTGTTGTCTGAGAAATGAAGACAATTTACAGTTGAATTATTCTTAAATATCTACAGCTAGCTTGGTGTGTCCCAGTCTTTATTCTTTTAGTTACATTACAAAAAAAATTATAAATGACCACCTTTCGCACCATACCTCTAATACCTCCAATTACATCAGTTTTAATTATAGTAGAAAAAAAATTATAAAAATGTAAAAAATAAATAAATAAATAAAAAAACCTAATCACAAAAATAAAGGTGTACAAATTGATTTAAAAAAAATAATAATTTACTGTTTAAAATCATTTAAAAGCTTCTAACTTTTTTAAATATCGGGTTATTTACGTGACTTTCGGTACCCATAGTTCCAGTGTTGAACTATGAAGCATTGAACACAGCATGAACTATTCCAGGATGTAGGTTTTTTCACGCTATATTGACGAAGGATTACAGACACCTGATAAGATCCCACCTGACATAGTCCTTATATCACTTACTTTAGTCCTTAGCTCTGTGTTTTTTTTCTGCTATGTAGCTTAAAGATGTTTTATGTTGTTTTATGTAGCACCAGGGTTCTGGAGGAACGTTGTCTGCGTCAGCTATATATTGTTGAAATTACAATAAAAGCTTCTGGACTCTTGACTCTATATGCTGTTATGAAAACCTTTACTCTTCAGGGAAGATGTTCCACTAGATTTCAGAGTGTGCTTGTGGAGATTTGTGTCATTCAGACACAGGGGTGTTAATAAAAACAGGTGCTGATGGTGAGGTGAAGAGACCTGGGGTGCAGATGTTGCACTTTAACCCAAGTAAAGTGTATGTTCATGGAGCTTGCAATGTACACAGGCCCACTGTCATGCTGGAACATGTTTGGGTTTCCTAGTTCAAGGAATGGGGAATATTTATGCTACAATATTCAGAGAAAAAAAACCTCTATACAATAGTGTGCTTCCAACTTTGTGGTTACAGTTTGAGGAAGAATCACATGTCAGATCCATATAGTGTAGCTACAGGGTCCAAGGTGTGTTTTATCCACTAATGTAATTAACGAGTCATTGTAGTTCGATTGGGCTGCTCCTGGTTAAAAGCAACTACACAACAAATTACACTATAAACTTTTTTTTTCTTTGCAAATTGTCATTACGAACAATTAAACTACAGTACATTCTAATACAGTATATTGACAGTATTACGATGTAGCATCACTGTGCATACCTGTGGAACCACCATGTCTCGACCTGGTCCTCGATCTGTTCCAACAGTTTGTTACATTCAAAGTCATTTTTCTCGCATGCTGTCTCTACGATCTCCAGCAAGCGGGTTTCACTGCAAAGGCACACATACACAGACACAAGCGTGGACAGAATGACAATGAGTGAACAAAAAGACTTTTTAAGACACACACACACACAAAAAAAAAACTTATTCTATTTTTGATTACTGATGAACAACCATTTTTAATAATATAATATAACTGATTAAAACTGCATTATAATGGATTTAAATAATGTTTTTTAAATACCCTGATACTTCCATTATTAATTAAAATAAACATAAGTAAATGATTTTTTTTTTTTTTTTTTTTTTTATTTATTTACTTATTTTATTCAGCATCGCCTGATTGTGCTACAAATTAGGAAGGAAGTGAGTGCACCCCTCACATTTCAGCAACCATTTTAGTATCTTCTCAAGGGACAACACTATAGAAATCAAACTTGGGTATATTTTTGTGTAGTCAATGTGCATCTTGTATAGCAGTACAGATTTACCTTTAATAATAACTAAACATGCAGCCATTATTGTCAAAATAACTGTCAAAAAAGTGAATACACCCTGTATGTCGTGTAACCATGCAAAGCCACATGTCCTATTCATGATGTTCATGTTTTTGTCTGCTTGACAGGACCATACAAATGTTTGTATCTTGTATTAGAGCAGTTAAGAGTTGGTGCTTTGAGTACAATTCTCTTATACTAACCACTGGATGTTCAACATGGCATCTTATAGCAAATAACGTTGAAGGATTTGAGAATTAGAATTGTTGCTCTACACAAAAGTAACAATCTGAAACTGAGTTATGGTACAGTGGTCAGGGTCATACTGTTGTTTTCCAAGACGGGTTCCACTCGGAACAGACCTCGCAAGGGTCCATCAAGGAAGTCGAGTCCTTGTGCTGTGCATCAGGTGCAGAAGCTGCTTTAAAAAACAGAAGCATGAGTACTGCAAGCATTGATTTTGAGGTTGCAGAAGCAGGAAGGACCGCTTGTCAGTGCTCAGACCATACGCCGTACAAGTCACTTTGCATGGCTGTCATCCCAAATGGAAGCCTCTTCTGGTGGAAGCATCATGGTCTGGGGCTGCATGAGTGCTGCTGGTACATGGGGAGCTGCAGTTCATTGAGAAAAACAGACTCCAACATGTACTGTGACATTCAGAAGTAGAACATGATGCCCTCCCTTCAGAAACTGGGTCAAAAGTTTTCCAACATAATAACGCCCCAAACACTCCTGGGCATGGAATTTACCAGAGCTGCACAGGTTGTTGCTGGGATCCTCTTCCACTGCTCCATTATGACATCACTGAGCTGCTAGATGTTAGACACATGGTGCTTCTTCACCTTCCACTTCAGGATGCCCCACAGATGCCCAATAGGGTTCAGTTCTGGAGACATACTTGGCCACTCCATTACCTTTACCTTCAGCTTCCTCAGCAGGGCAGCTCAAAAATGATTTTGTTAAGTCCTTGAATAGCAAAAAAAAAAAAAAAAAAAAAAAAAAAAAAAAAGGACACGCTATTCTCAATACTTTCCTAATATTTAAAATTTAACAACAATTAACATTAACATTTAACATTACATTAATAAAGCAGAACTCGGTCTCATTATTAATACATTCTGAATAGAAGTAATAGCACAAAATACAGATTTCTTTTATTGAGAAATGTAAATAAAGATTTCAAAGCAATTCAAATTTCAACGAATCTTTCTCTCTACTTCTTTATAAAATATATTTGTAATTACATCAATCCTAAAAACCTAAACAAGCTAACAGAACATCGCCTCAGTAAACGACATAATACACTGAACACACATCATGAGCAGCTTGGAAGAATGTAATACAAGGCTATATTTTCCTTACCAAGCAGGAGATTTCAGCTTCTTTTATTTTTAATGAGTGTACATTGATGTGCTGTTAAGAAACGCCAGTCTAATTTTCTGATCACTGTTCTATTCCACATTATTAATTATTTCATACTACTTATTAGTTAAAATGCATATACCGACTTTAGATTTAAGATTCATTGTCCAATTTCTGGACAATTTATGGTAAGAGGGATATTTTAATCTTCTTTGGCAACACCAACAAAGATCTGAAGTGCTTTATTGTGGACATTTACAGCATTTGGCAGATACCCTTATCCAGAGTGAATTAAATTAATCTCATTAATGCAACTGAGCAGGTACAGGGTTAAGGGCCTCTATTCCTAAAACATTTGCACAGTACTGTAAAAATTAGTTTTTATTAAATTCACCAAGCCAAAATTTGCCAAATATGTAATTATGGACCTTACATTTTTTAACTTGCAGGTGTCCTATATTAGACAACATTCCTTGAAAATTTCAAACATCTAGCATGGACAATTCAAAAATAATAACTAATGGAACTTTCCAAATTTTCTCTGGAGCCCTCACTTTTGCTAAACTATCTCTATATCTCAGAATCAATAGTGGATACAAGTCAAAAATTTATCTCACTATTTAATAGGAACATTTGCATTATTTCCAGAAAATGTGAAACAAATATGTGCTGATTAATCAGTAACACTTTTTCAAATATGGTGAATCAGATGGATTTAACCAATCATGTGGCAAAATCAAACAACATGAGGAAAGCAGCTTAAAATACAGAAATACAACTATAATTAAAAATCTTTGCCAAACTGTCATAAAGAAAAAGCTAATACAAAAGAATGAACCCAAAACTCAAAAAAAAGTCCTCACATCAGTTTTGTTTGCTCTCAAGCTGGTTCCTAGTTTATTTCCTTGTGATCTGATTATAATATAATTCCGCTAAAAACATGGCATAAGTCAGCAAGACAATGAATAATTAGTGTGTGCTTTTGTATTGGTTGTACAAGGAACAGAAAGTTTTGATTTGGTTATTTAGATGGATTTCTATTGCGTTTATGCTTCGCTTATATTCTTAAGTAAAAAGAATGAGTGAGGTCTTTACGAGTGCCACGACATGCAAGGCTTGACGTGAGAAGTGCAGTGGGACATTCGCAGAAACCATTGTCCTCTGCCTTCTCTTAACAATAAACTATCTCAACTATAACAGTCAGTGTTCCAAAACCAGCAGTTATGCAGAATTCTTTTCAGACAAAATTTGCACATTGTGAGAAAGTATTTTTTTTTTTTAAATGGCAAAAAGCCATATCTTATAAAACTGTTGGAGATAATGATGTTTAAGTGATGCATGTCAAACTCCCAAACCTCTTACCTGCGAGCGTATTTTGCAAGCTTCTCCTCTTCCCAAGCTGTGTTCCCACCACCAAAGTTTTTATTGGCTGTTTGCTCCAGGCCCTGGAACAAATCCAACTTTTTATATATTCATTCTAAAACACCATCTATGTATGTACACACTGGTACGCCAATATAACATTTCACGGTTTTACAAACACTGCAGCAAGCCAGAAGGTCTTAAACTATTCAAAGCATTACCACAATCAACACAGTACCTTCAATTTACCCGAACATTGGATTTTGGGTAAACGAGCAGCTATTAACATTTAGTAAATATTTGAAATGTCGCTGTTGAATCGTTACAACGAAATGAATGGCTTTTTTTTTTCATGTTACTGCTAAAGTGCAGTATGTTTGAATCAGCGGTGGACGAAATACACAAAGCATGTTCTTGAGTAAAAGTAGAGAT
Source organism: Silurus lanzhouensis (assembly GCA_039877035.1). Classification (NCBI taxonomy): domain Eukaryota; kingdom Metazoa; phylum Chordata; class Actinopteri; order Siluriformes; family Siluridae; genus Silurus; species Silurus lanzhouensis. The sequence goes on along the minus strand of JBCEWE010000291.1, from coordinate 1,874,471 downwards.
ACAGTAGATAAAATATGACTTGAGGAAAAAATAAAAGTGCTCCCTTTAAACTTTTACTTGAGTAAAAGTACAAAAGTATTTGCCTTCAAACTTAAGTATCCAAGTACTATGATTTATTACAGCTATAATGTTCTTACTATAATTGTTTTTCCTTTTTTTTCCTATTATTAGCATGATAATGAGTTAAACACTGATTAATATCTAATTAATTATCATGAACCCAACATCTTTTTAACTACTTTAAAAAAATCTTTAAAATAAGGCCACGGGTGTTATGGCGAGTTCAATTCAGTAGTTTCTTGCATCGTTTATTTTTTTCTAAATGTTCTGCTTGCTGTTAAACTGACGCTGAACTGTATGTTCCTGCTAAGTAGATACCACAATGGTGGTTCTCCCTTTAGTCATGACCCAAAGTCTCCCCCATTTATTAGTTTCAGCTTTAAAAATCTACTCTCTGATTTAGCTACCGTCACTGGATGAGTAAGAAATATCACCCTAAACGCATTTATTGCGCAATTAAATAAACGTCATTGTGTCTTAGTACCAAGATCCAAACAACTCCTTGGCTAATTGTAGCCATAAGATACACACAACATCTATATCCTTATAATATGTGTCTTTTAAATGAGCTTTTTAAGCTGCACAGGAGATTCCCTTTACTGAACTTTACAGCACCTATTCAGTAGAATCACAGAAAACCTTTATGACATCCCATCAATTATCAATCAAATCAATTAGTGCTGTTTAATTACAATCCAACTAGACTAGTTAGGTTGTAATTGTTTTGTTGCTACACAAATTATGATAAACTACATACTATAAATGATAATGTTATGCAGCTAAAAGAAATAACCTAAGTGATATACAGTTATTAGCCTATTTTATTAAAGGCATTAGACTATAATATCCTCATAATGAGATGAGTGATCGAGCTGCATACACACCTTTATCTTTTGCACGTTAATCCCCTACTTCTTTCCTCTTTTTTCTGATTTGGGGGTTTAACCCTTTTTGCCATCCATAATTTTAATATGGGTTCAAGCTCTACTTACTGACGTGACGTCACCCAAGCCCCCGGCTCTCCTTTCTGAGTGTATTAATGAGGGAACTTCTCCGGGCAGCGAGTGCGCACTCAGAGTCCCGACCAAGTTCATTTGACCGTGACATGATATAATGATTGGTGCGACCGTGCAAAAAGAATAGATTTTTTTTTTCTTTTGCGTGGACGACCCATGATACCAAAAAAAACTTTATAAGTACAGTAATGAATTACATTCACTTCGTTACTGTTTCACACACTGGTTCACACAACACACCACACACACACACACACCTTGATGAAGTTCTCTGTGAGTTTGCGGCAGCTCTGGCAGGGCCCCGCCTGCACGCTCAGCATGGACAGGTCAACAGAGAACACCAGGAGGAGGAACAGCAGCGATGTGCAGGACATGATGCCCTAAATATAATTACATGTAAAGATAGATATTTTATTAATATGTCAAATATTTGACATTTATGCTTCAATACATAGCATATAACTCATATTAATCATATTCACCATTATTCATCATATATTTCATATACACCATATACATTATCGACCTCGTGTGTGTATATACCGGATTTTCCGGACTATAAGCCGCTACTTTTTTCCCACGCTTTGAACCCCACAGCTTAAACAACGAAGCGGCTAATTTATAGATTTTTCCTGGGTTTTTCCTGGTTTCACAAACTTCAAGCCAACAAACTGAACCCCATAACACTAGAACAATGAAATTGCTGAACAGGTTCAGGTGAACCAATGAAACTCTTTATATTAAATCAGATGCGCTTCCACTGAATCGGGCCGCACCACATCAAAAATATGGATGAGGTTCCTCTGATGTTTGACCTGCCGCTCACTCGGACTGGCAACACTTCACCTGTGTTCTGAGCTGCACGGCATCGGGAGAAAAGCTTCACCAGTGGTGATTTTAAAACGCACGACGATGCCAAAAGATAAACTCTTGAGAGAAATTGTTGTGAAAGGAAGGAGGAAGACAGTGAACAATGACTTTTTTGGTAGGCTACTGTTTAGATACAAGTCGTGTAACAGACACTGTCTTTTATTAAAGCCTGTGTAAAAGTTAATTAGTTTCAATGTAGATACCTGCGGCTTATAGACAGGTGCGGCGTATTTATGTTCAAAATAAAACTCTTTGTCAAATTCAGTGGGTGCGGCTTATATTTGGGTGCGCTTAATAGTCCGGAAATTACGGTATATACATTCATACATACATACACACACACTGTAAATATAACCCAGCCATTAGGGATGCACAAGCCAGTGCAATATTAGTACCGGTCCCAAGCCCGAATAAATGGGGAGGGTTGCGTTCGGAAGAGAGAGAGAAAAGGTTAGATGGTGTGGAGATGGTGAAGCAGGAAGTGGATAGGATTAGTAAGGAGGAAGTGAGAGCAGCAATTAAGAGGATGAAGAGTGGAAAGTCGGTTGGACCAGACGACATACCAGTAGAAGCATGGAGATGTTTAGGAGAGATGGCAGTGGAGTTTTTAAGAAGATTTTGGAAGGTGAGAGGGTGCCTGAGGAGTGGAGAAGGAGTGTTCTGGTACTAAAAGATAAGCTGGTGTGATTATCTTTAAGAATAAGGGAAATGTGCAGACCTGCAGTAACTACAGGGGAATAAAGTTGATCAGTCACACCATGAAGTTATGGGAAAGAGTAGTGGAAGCCAGGCTGAGAGAAGAGGTGACCATCTGTGAGCAGCAGTATGGTTTCATGCCGAGGAAGAGCACCACAGATGCAATATTTGCTTTGAGGATGTTGATGGAGAAGTAAAGAGAAGGACAGAAGGAGTTGCATTGTGTGTTTGTGGATTTAAAGAAAGCGTTCGACAGGGTGCCGAGAGAGGAGTTGTGGTATTGTATGAGGAGGTCAAGTGTGTCAGAGAAGTATGTGAGGGTGGTGCAGGACATGTATGAGGACAGTGTGACAGCAGTGAAGTGTGCAGTAGGTACGACAGACTGGTTCAAGGTGGAGGTTCGACTGAAACCAAGGATCTGTTCTGAGCCCTCTCCTGTTTGCAGTGTTGATTGACAGATCGACGAATAAGGTAATAGAGGAGTCGGCATAGACTATGATGTTTGTGGATGATATTAGAGTGAAGGGGAAAGTTTATAGGACTGTGGTGAGACCTGCAATGTTGTATGGATTAGAGACAGTGGCATTGAGTAAAAGACAGGAGGTGGAGCTGGAGGTAGCAGAGCTGAAGATGTTGAGGTTTTTGTTGGGAGTGACGACGATGGACAGAATTAGAAACGAGTTTATTAGAGGGACAGCGCATGTAGGACGTTTTGGAGACAAGGTGATTAAGGCGTGACTGAGATGGTTTGGACATGTGCAGAGGAGGGACATGGGGTATATCAGTAGTAGAATGCTGAGGATGGAGCCACCAGAAAGAAGGACAAGAGGAAGACCAAGGAGGAGGTTTATGGATGTGGTAAGGGGAAGACATTCAGGTAGTTGGGTTGAAAGAGGCAGATGTAGAGGACAGGGGGTATAAGGACGGATTATCCGCTGTGGCGACCCCTAATGAGAGAAGCCGAAAGAAGAAGAAACTATATAGCAACTTGCAACTGAGCGATTTAGGGACATGGTCATGGGCCCAACGGCGCTGGGATTCGAAATCAAGACCGTCCAATCACAACCCTAGTACCACTGACTTACTATTTTTTTTTAGATAATACAAACCTTAATAACAATAAATGGGGGGAAAAAATCTAGAAAATTTCGACTTTCAATAAGATAAGTTTAATTGCACAGATTTAAACAACGTGCTATATATTTAAATAAATGGTTTTGAATGACTTGTTTTACAGTCATAAACCTTTTAGAGGACAGAGAATTCCCAAAATGCACAGCGGCACCAGCACCCAGGGACAGAGAGATACCAAGTGATGCTGATGCCAATTCGCTTCTTCATCCTTTTCTAAAAGCAGGTATATAAATATATATATATATATATATATAAAACCATTTTGATGGCTTATAAAGGTCGATAGGACACTGTATATTCGCGAACATAGAGGACAATAAGACTATTTAACATTATTACACCACATTATATAAAATGATAACATTAACTCCTGCTCGGACCGAATTGTAATTTCTTTTCACACCGAGTGAAACCGGCGTCTGAAGCCGAAACGAGCGCCGGCTTCGCCATTTAAAATCCACTAAGCTAGTACATTAGCATTAGCTAGCTTGCAGGGAGATGCACCCAAACAGCATCCTTTGCTCTACTTACGTTGCAGGTGTTTTTTCCCCCTACGTGCAAAGAAGAGGCTTTAGCTTCCTCTCGTCTCTTCCTGCCTCACAAACACGCAAACTAAACCTCAAGCGCTGATTAACTTCAGTAACATAAAGAATCTAAGTGATATTCAGTGCTAACCTCGCCCCATCTGGATTTCTAGCTCGTTCTGTGTGCGATGCAGCTGTATAATAACAATAATACCGCCCACCGGCATCACGGGCCAATCGCCGTGCAGGGTTTTCGAGTTTAACCAATCAGCTATCGCCGTGTACCAACAAGAGGCGGGGCAAGAAATTAAACCGATCATGTACTCCATAATAACAAATTGTCTTGAAGGTCTCTTATTAAACACCATAGACTGATCACAAACATGTATTTTATTTACAAACAAGCAAATGCACGACTATACAAACTGGTTTATATTTACAAAGTGACAAGTGACAATAGACAAAAAAATATATATATATATAATTCTTGTTGTCCTCGAAACCAATGTGATGTTTGTGTATAACAGCTGGACGCTGCTGAACCACAAATTTGAGTTTAGCAAAGATAAAAGAATCCAGAATCAACCCTGAGTGTCTGTTTACTGCATTGCAACTCTCTTATTGACCCAAAGTACCTGTTTGATTTTATAATATTAACTGCATCTTTATATATTTAAAGTACATCTCGTTAAATCTATTTCATGACTATTCTACATGCAGTATATATCGTCTCAGGTAGAAAACATACACACAGTTTGTAGAAATGTTGAAATATATTGAATCAGGATTGAAGTCAGAACCCCGGTCCTGAAAGACATCATCGCCTGTTCTCTTATGCCCTTCAGTGATATTTGGGCTAATTTACAAATATTCAGTTGACAGTGCTGGTCTCACTGAGAAACTCAGGACTAGCAGGTGGAGTCAAGTGCTCTAGTGTTAGAGGTATAGTGACCCAAGGATCGTCCATCTCCAACCCCATGCAATTCTGAGGAACCCCTGCTAACCTGTATCCTGCGCCCCCTGTTAGCTCTCGCAGTGTTCCGGCTAAAATTCGTGCTCCTGCTCTCAAAACACTAGCTCTTGTTTTTCTGCTCTCAGCCCTCTCATTTCGTTTTTGTCCTTTGTGAGCTCCATGAGTGATCTCAGTTAGAAATCCCAAGCTCTGTGAGGGCAGGCTGAAAAGCGGAAGTCCACGAAAAAGCTCAGGCATGGATCCCCTTTCGTTCGGGGGTTCGGCCGGCTTCGTTTCAAACTGCACCAGGGCAAAGCGTTCGCCGGCGCGGCCCTGCAGGTAATCGGCAAGAATGCAGCTGAGAGAGGCGCTGAAAACATCGGAGTAGTTCTCTCGCCGCTCTGTCTTCTCTCCTCTGCTTCGACACCACTCCTCTGCTCGGGCCCAGGCGGCCGGAGTGAGCACGAGCACCACTTTGCCACCGTGGCACTGCATGCGATGAAGACGTGAGTGCAACCATGGAACCGGGCCGAGTGCGTTTAGCTCCTCGCGACTCCACAACTCCAGAGAGACACCAAATCCCAGCGAAGAAAGTGCCGAGCCCAGGTGACACACCAGCTCTGCAACACCTCTGTCTGCATCCGGAGGGTACAGCAACACCACCTGACCATCTCCTACTCTACCTGGAGACAGAGCAGAGGATGAATGAGACATTTCTAATGTAATAGAAAACAAGAGAGAAGTGATGTGCTAATATGGACAGAATACTCACTGCAGAGGGTATCCATTTTCAGCCATTTAAATATCCAACCTGCTAATGATACACAATTTGGTGATTCCTTCAGACAAATACAATGTGTGAATTCGCATTTATACATAATCTATGTGCTCACCTTTGAGTAATCCCTGAAGAACATACACTCCCAAAACTGCCAGACATATGACAAGCATAGATACCAACAGAAACACACTCCAATGAGCTCTGGTAACTAAAAATAAGAAAGAGAGAGGGCGAGAGATAGAGAATAAAATATACCTTTAGCTGACACTCTTTTTGTGCATCCATTTCACACCAGTCACACGTGCACAAAGTTAGAATTTCAGACACTTCGTAGTAAAGGGCTTTTTAAATGAAAGACAAATAACCTCACAAACAATAAGGATACCTGAGGTCTTATTTTGATGGATGTGGGGCACCACTTTACTGAACTCATTTAAAAATGGTCCGATATTTAAGTTAACAATGTGCTGCATCTTTCACACATTATTATGTTCAGAATAAAATATGAAAATAAAACCAGGGGGTTTATGGGGGCTTACGTTCAAAAGGGCAGATAAGGGCAAAATGACCTTCGATTCCCTTAGCCTTGATCTGGAAAAAAAATTTAAAAAATGCATTTGTTGCGGTTTGAAAGCATAGTAGGACACAACACCTGAAACAGCATGTACCTGCACACAGAGTAAAGGATGACGTTCCACTTGAGCAAACTCGCCTTGTAGATGCTTTAGGCAGAAGTAAAAAGAGATCATGAGTTTGATTTTGATTAGAACCTTTTATTTATTAATTTATTTTATTATAGATGTTATTAGAAAACTGTCAAATCAGGATCTCTGTAGCACACTGTGCAAAAGTCACAATAATGTGCAAAACAGATATGTAAAGCGATAATGAATCTCAAGTGATTTTTTTTTTAATGAAAGGCATACATTCTAAACAAAATGTGTATAAAAAACATTGGAACATATATAAATATTGGAGACAGATGATCCCCAAAAAGAAGAAGAAGAGGAACATATATAAATATCCTACCCACTGCGTGTTAATCAAGCTCCAATTTCTATGTTCATGACTCCCATTGTTCCTCAAATCATCTATTACATGGCAGTCTTTTTTGGAGCCTGGGGTTTTCTTGCAGAGATGAATTTCAGCCTCCAGTCTGCAGGGGGCAGTGATGTCCCAAACAAGCGCAGTGCTGTCTATAGCAGTTGCTCCATCGTGAGTCGAAGACTCCACCACAGACACAGATATATTAGAGACCGAAAGAGCTGAAAGAAGACAAGCATAAGTTCTTTTTTTTTTTTAACTGACATGATCAAGTTTAGATTTTTCTTTTTAAAGTTATAATTATTACTAAACAGCTGCACTGCACTGGAGCTGTGTACTGTACCTGTTTTATTAAAAAATGGGCAAAACATCTTTCGAGGTTTATCCCCCCACCAAATCTGTCCAAAAATAAAAGGAATTTTCAACAACTGAATAAAGCAGTCTTTTTTTTTTTTAACCTTAAAGTGCAAAGAAAACAAAAGTTAAACTATGTTATGTCTAGAGTTCATTTCATACCCTATAATCAGACAGAGAGCAATTAAATACTTGTTCTTAAATTGGTTGTCCCAATCTGCAGAGGTGGAAAGTAATGAAGTACAAATACTTTGTTACTGTACTTAAGTAGATACAGTTTCTGGCATCAGTACTTTCCTTCACTATTTATATTTAGACATTCCTGATCACCTGATCAACATCTTTTCTCTGCTTGTGTTCTATATGGTGGATGTTCAGCCTGGATGCATTCAATAGATAGGAAAATGTTAAATTATTTTATATTAATATATTAATATGATGTGAGTTTCAGTTACCAGTGTGACACTAAAACAGGTAGTAGTAATGACTACTTCTTACTGAAATACATGTCAGAGCCCAAACTTCTTTACTTTAACTTGAGTGATAAAGTGTAGTCAGTACTTCCACCTTAACCAGAAACCTTTAAAACAAGAATATCTCTACTTCTACTTGAGTGAAGGATGTGTGTACTTTTGCCAGCTTTATCAATCTGTAAGGATTTATGGGAATCCCTACAGAAATTGCAATTTAAAAAAAATAATACCTGAAAGCAGAGACAGGGGGCAACAGAGCTCGTTGGAATCATCAGTGGATTCTCTTTCTTGTATTCAAAGAAAGTAAAGATAGTGAGTACGGTGTACGATGATAAGTCAGTAAAACAGGATGATCATGGCAGTAGAGGTTTTTTTATACACACCCATTCTAGACTCAAACACGGCCCATCATTCTCCATCATCTGGCAGGCCTGCAGCTCATGAACTTCATTCTTGGCTAGCTCAGCCAAACTTAATTCTGCCATTCCTGTTTTGGGGTTGATTTGTAGATTTAAAATGGGAGCTGAAAAACCAAGTGGATTCCATGTTATTGAAATACATCAAATGTCTTAATACATAAAAATACTAAATAAAAAATACTTCTGAAAAACTCATGTTTTGAGCTCACCTTTACATTTGGCAATAGGCAGCCCTTGAGAACAAACTGAAAAAGAAAAATGTATACTTTGTCCATAAAGTCTAGTTTGGTGACAATGGATGACAATGTGTGTAAGAGAAAAAGCAAGAACGATTGGGTTAAAAAAAAAATTACCTATGTCAATTTCAGGGATGTTGATGCCTGTAGTGAATCTTGGTTTATCAATGTTTGAAGAGGAGACAGTGACCATACTGCCAAAATCAACTTCCCTTAGCTCTACTACCAATGACACCCACATCTGCAGTTCAGTTACACAGACAGACACACTTTAGAAAAGGTCGCCTCTTTTCCTCCTAATTATTCATATTATTCAAATGGTGGTTCATCCATGGGGCAGGTGGGACACAGGCCAACCAAATATCATCCATTCAACAAATGTTCCTTATAAAGTCCTCATTCAAGAATTTAAATTCGGCTGAAACACTAATTATATCATTTTTAGTGGCCAACAACATTTTATCTCTGACAAATAAAAACTGATGTTGATATGAGGTGGTATTAAAAAAAAAAGGCACGTGCGTTACCATGTCTGTCACTTCATCATATACAGCAAGTTAGAACAAACTTCTGTGTGTTCTGTGTGAAATTCTGTGTGAAACCGGACAAAACTGCCACAGAGACGTTCAACATGACATGCGTTTGACATGCGATGATGCTGCCATGAGGTGTTTCGAGTGCATTTCAAGAGCGGAGGAACATCACTGGAACACGACGACAGATCAGGAAGACCTTCAACGAGCTCGACCCCCCCGAAACCATTGGCCAACTTATGCGTGATAATCACCGGAGGACACACGATTTTACTTCTGCGTCCACCCTGCGGACTTCGCCCTGTTTGCGCTGGATCTTCAAGATGAAGATCCAGCGCAAAGGTCAACGTTTTGACACCGTTGCGGAGATCCATGCAGAAGGTGCTTGACACTTTCCAAAAAGAAGACAGATAAATATAGTACTTTCTAGCTAGTCTTGAAATGTTTTGATACCACCTCTTATGTTCATTTGCTCACTTTTCTAAATGATAAATGGCCCCATTTACCTAGTGGTCAAAAATGGGAGTTGCAGCAAATGTTAATAAAGACTTGTTAAGTCAGAAGTTCGAGCTCATGCGCTGTGATTATTTTCAGTGGAATAGAAACAGCACACAGAGCAGCTGATGACAGGGATATTGCTAGTTAATGAATAATCTGCACCTGCCTAGAGCTTGTTTTATAGCAGGTAATCCGAATTATTGCCTCTAAATTTAATTTGAATCTACATCCCTTCTAATGTTGTCTTTTTCAACCACAAAAGCCATGAACCAGTACTGATTAACAGTATTATTGCATATAACAGGCACAACACAATAAAAGGGCATTTGTTAACCCCTTGGAAATGTACTTGTGCAGCTCCAACAGCGAGTTACCTGTGTAGCATGGTCATCTGATGAGGGCAGTGTGAAAGTAAGCTCTTTAGAATATAGAAAGTCTGGGCCTTGGTAACACACTTGGACAGACACTGATGTGGAATCAGTTGCTTCCAGGCCGCTTCCATGCTCATTTAACTTGTTCTCACTTCTTTTGTCATAATCTTCTCTGGACAGAGCGGATTCCTCGTAGATTCCTGGAAAAAAAGGAGGGCAAAAAAAAAATAGGCTTCAAAATATTTTTTGGACACAAATACACATATATAATGATAATTTTTTATAATTTTACAAAGTAAAGATACCTGCAGTTGTAAGGTTAATCAAGATTCTTAAGCATGGACGCAATCCTTGATAACTGATACACAACAGCGCCTGAGCATCAAGACCACTGACATTAACCCGGTCATCATGAAAGAGACATATATTATCACCTAGCAAAAAAAGAGAACACAGTAAAAATAGAGCATTACATATTACATGGGTTGAAACGCGGCGATCTTGTTGATCATATATATCGACAAATGTTCAACACATAATTCACTTTTGTATGTAGAATTTAAAAAGTTTTCCAAATCTGATAAAAGCATTAGACAAGGTCTGTCAAAGGTGATTTAAATAGCAAATGACTCTACTGTGTGCTGTGTTTATGTTCACACGGTTAATTTATATTTATCAGAAAAGTTCCTGTTCAATAAAAGTCAATAACAAAGTTATTGCTACTGTAAATAGCTGAAAATCAAATAGCTGAAGCCATACACCATGCCAACTATGACTTATTTTGACAGTAAAAAAAAAAAAAAAGCTTAAACCGCATTATAAAAACAAATACTTTCATAACTGTCTAAATACAATTACGTACTACAAATGTACTTATAAACTAAATATTGCAAATGACACCCTTACCTAAACTCTTAACTGTGTGTTAATGTAGCTATTATTTAACTCTTTTAAATTATTTTGCAATCTAGAACACAAGACTCTCAAACACATCAATATCAGGAAGTAGTGAGCAAAAGCTTGTTTGCACTTAAAACTCATCCTCATAACTCATCTTTCTGAATGTTAGGAAAGCTGCTAGTTTCTACTCAATGATGAATCAAGGCCAAAATGTTTATAAGTATATAAAGTCTTACCTGGCTTTACTTTACAATCTGTAAGACCCTGCCAAAAAAAAACCCAAGAGATGGGAATTAGCCATCGGTATGTCACAAACACTGGAAAACACACCTGGAGCTGGGAAATATTCAAATGACAAATTTAAAAGTAAAAAATAAATAACAGGAAATAAAAACAGATGTCACAATTACAAGGAAAAACACCCAGGAACAAATAGGCTCAGCTTAAAGCATGAAGTAGGACATGCCAAAACAGGTGTGGAAGTACCCTAGTGATCAGGAACACTGAGATTATGGCAAATATTAAACATGAAGGAAACAATACGATATGCAATATGATGATTTGTTCACATATTCTATTCTATTTTTATATTCTGTTTATGTGTGTCCAATCAGTGTTGTACTGAACGCTAATACAAACTAGATAAGTTTTAGTGTTCACCATATCATCCACAGATTCCTCCATTGCTGGGCACCAAGGAAGCAAAATTAGACGGTAGTTTCCTCCAAACATGAGCGAAACACGTGCAGTAGTTCAAAAGTATGTACTTGTCTGGCTTGGCATGTCTCGGATGGAGCATGTGTTGGTGGCTGTCTAGACAAGCTCCTATAGCAATGGTCTATATGCTACGATCCAGACGTATAATGCAACAGCGTTGCTAGATACACTGGCACGATTTAGTTGAAGGCTCAACTAGTGCTTTACTCATCAGTAGTCTGACAGGCAACATAAACAGGTCATACAGATGCCGAATTACAGTGATGAGTACATTCTAAACAAAATTATACTGCATGTGTGTGCACAACACTAAGCAAGCATAACACAATGACAACACACCAAACAGGAAATGCTACTCTAGCATACTAGGGAACTCATATGTTTCCCACCATCTGGTTCTCCATAATAAACTTTCCTTACCACCGTTTTTATACACCATTAAGATTTATTGTAAAACCCAAATGCATCTCATCTCCAGCTCAAATGCTGACAATTAATCCAATCCAAGTGTAAACAGACTTGCAACCTATTTCACAAGGCTGGATCCTGCTGAAAACTTTGTGTGCACAAGAACAAGTGTAAATAATAAGAGATAAGAATTTCTTTCACATGTACTAGATCCATGTATTTGAATACATTTGTTCAACTTGTATGTTTTATGGAAAATTACCTGCACATCAATTGTGTAACGTAAATATGTTTTTTAAACCAGTCATATGAAGTTCTATGAAATCATTTTACTTGTAAATGTAAATGTCAATCCAACATGGCATCACTTCACAACAGCAGGAATCGGGTCCTTCACATCGACCACAGTACACACAGAGCTTTATAATGAGCTATGCCAGCTTGATATTATGTGTTTTTTCTTACATGAAAAAAGGTCATAAGTCACAACAGCGGCTCACAGACTAAACTGCTGCTGTTCTGTGCATACGCCTCGTCTTCCAGACGGCGATCTATCACCATCGCCATAGCTACGACACACAGGAGACTTAGCATTTGGTGTCATGACCAGCTGGGCTGATGAATAAATAAAAGGCATTACTTTGTCTTGTGTATCCTTATTCAGGAGTGCCTAATTGGGTACCTGAGCGATTATACCTAATGATAAATTTCTCCAGACAATTATGATAGAATGGGAATGCGTTATTAATATACCGTTATTATTTAAAATACATATTAGTGATGCCATAACGTAGGCTTCCAACATTCATTCTGTCCAGAATTTTAAAAAGATTTATATCAGTCATCTTGTTATAAATGTTCTTTTCATTCCTATAGCTATAGTTCCTACTATTTTGTCAAGCAGTGTGTTAGTGCAGTAGATATTTAAAATGACACCTGAAATATATTTTTTTAAAAAAACAAACAAAGCAGATCAGATATAATGATAAATGGAAAGTCATTGTTGTGATTCATTCATATTAAAAAAATACAATTTAATAAAAGGAAAGAAAAATGTACGATTGAAATCTCTATCAGATCTCAATCCTGTCTAGACCTCTCACCTAAAAATCACTATAATAATATTGTTTTACATACTTTCATTATCTAGAAAAAATTCAGAATGCCGTCGGCTACGATGCTGTATTTCAGCAGGGGTGGAGGGAGAAGCGCAATGTAACCATGTCGTATCATTACCGCTCATATAAACCGAACACTCTTCCAAGTTTGAAACTGCTACCTGTATTAAAGGTTACAATCAGTCTCAGCTTACACTTCTGTTGCTAGTAACACATGATGGGTTTAGGCAATGAAGATGTTTATACTCAATCAGCTTTCTCTATATAAAACTCTCAAATCCTTTCTTAATGTAAAAGTACATATATATGCATTGCTAATTCAGAACAAAACATATCCGAACAGCCATATTGTGATTGCTCTTACTGTGTGTGTGTGTGTGTGTGTGTGTGTGTGTGTGTGTGTGTGTGTGTGTGTGTGTGTGTGTGTGTGTGTGTGTGTGTGTGTTTTAATGCCACATAAATAGAGCTTTTACAAACAACTCAATATGCATGTTTTGGTCTGCTTATGTAAATTGAAACAGCACTACATTCTGTCATGTACATAAAAATGTTTTGTTATTATTTCCTAGATGGTTTGCATGTTTTTGCACGTACATTTGTGCATTTGTGCGTGCACGAATATTCGTGCACGCAAATGCACAAACAGAAATATCTGAGGCTTAACAACAAGAGATATCACTAACATAGGCCTTTTTTTTTTATCATTGAAACAGATCTGCATACCTTGTCTTCACTTCACAAACCGGGCATGTCTTTCCATGTAAATCTAAAATGTTTCTAAATCTAAAGTAATCAGCGAATCTGTTTGATTGCTAAAATCCCACTGCACAATAGAATTAGAGTACTATGTTAAATTCCACTGTAGAAAAACACGGATGTGAGTACATTGCATGATTACAAGGCGACACTATAAACATATTAAACTAAAAATTAAACAGGTAATTGATTGAATGAATAAATAAACCTGTTGCAAGGAAATTATCAAAATAACAAACGTTCTGACATCATTTTTCAAGTTCATCCTACACACTGAGTCTCTGTGGAAAAGGTGATGAAACCTTGTAAAAAATATGATGATGAAAATTGCATCATGACCAGTGTATATTTCTTTATTTCTTACTTTGATTATATACTTTTTTTTTTTAGGATTTTTGTTGCTTTTATTTATATTTACCTATTTAGCAAAATTAGATTCGATTCAATTTGAATTATAAAAAAAACATTCATAATACACTATTTTAATAATACAAATAAATTGGTACATTAATGTAAATTAAATAAATGTTGACATATACAGTACTAGAAATGACAGCTATTTATAAATTCAGTCTAAATTCCAAAAAAAAAAAATCGAATGCAACTATATATATATATATATATATATATATATATATATATATATATATATATATATATATATATATATATATATATAAAAACACTACCTGGCTGCAGGTGAGCGCATCTTCCTTGGTGAAGTTGAAGAGCTCCAGGCTGTGTGTGTGAATGAGCATGGTCCAGCAGACCAACGTCAGACCCAGTGCGATCGGCATAATGAGGAGACCACGGCGATGTCAGAACTGCAGCGCAAACACCGTGTGGAACAGTGGAACACAGCTACATGTCTACATGTACTTTCCTTCACCTCATTAATGGGAATGACGTCATGATGAACACACAAGCGGACAGGGCACGCCACGAGACATTTCAGTTGACACCTGAAACTGGCACACACAAAGAGAGAGTGAGAGAGAGGGGAAGAGTGCGCAAGACAGACTGACAGATAGACGGGCAGACAGATAGACAGACAAGCAGATAGACAAACAGGCAAACAGAGAAAACAGACAGGCAGGCAGATAAACAGACAGACAGGCAGACAGAGAAAACAGACAGGCAGGCAGATAAACAGACAGACAGGCAGACAGAGAAAACAGACAGGCAGGCAGATAAACAGACAGACAGGCAGACAGAGAAAACAGACAGGCAGGCAGATAAACAGACAGACAGGCAGACAGATAGACAGACAGGCAGGCAGGCAGAGAAAACAGACAGGCAGGCAGATAAACAGACAGACAGGCAGACAGAGAAAACAGACAGGCAGGCAGATAAACAGACAGACAGGCAGACAGATAGACAGACAGGCAGAGAGACAGATTATATAAGGTGTATGAAGTGTGGAAGATGAAGATGAAGATGATCCCAAGTCTCAAAGTACATGTGTAGATGTTGAAAACTGTCCAGAGGGATGAATAGAAATTCCCAAAATTGAAGTAGCCTTAACAAAAAACATTTTATTATTTTCCAAAATACATTATATAAATAATAATATATAATAATTAAAAGGTTACATTACTATTCAAATATAATTTTTCTAAAACACTACAATAGTAATTACTTTATCCTACACCTTTCAGTGAGGTGATTAACTGGATAATCTCTCTTTCTCTCTCTCTCTCTCTCTCTCTCTCTTTCTCTCTCTCTCTCTCTCTCTCTCTCTCTCTATCTTCGCCTCATAAATAAAACATTTTAATGTCAATTACATTTTAATCAGTTAGACTCTAAACTGACACAACACACCGCAAAGTAAACAGTAAACATGATGCTATGTAGCAGTGATGTGGGAACTGTTGGGGGTTTTGCAGTTGGTTGTCAGGTTTTGCAAGTTCGTTATTTCACAACACCCGTGTCACAAAAGCGTAGTGAAAAAATTCAGTTAGTTATTATATATAAGCTAAACAACATTTACGTGTTTATAAGTAGTAATACACTTATATTTAGGTTAAATAACCCCTTAAAAAAAGTGTCCAAAAAGTACAAGGTAATATCTACATGTATCTTACTGGCGCTGCCGCTGGTCTGCTGGAGAGAGTCTATAAGGAGCTCCTGAAATGTCAGAAAGAAGATATAAAGTGTTAATAATTTAAGTGTTTGTGTCCATATTCAGTTTGAGAATTGGATATGTGTTGCGGCGGAAGGCTGAGAGGATAAAACATGTAGCCCGAATTAGCTGTACACTTCGGACGCCGTTAGCCTTCGGTCGCATTCCCACAGCTTTCAAAGATGACGCGCGCAAACAGTGGGCGGAGCCACGTGCAGGTGCGCGTGCCAACGGTGTGTTATCTAACGGCGCCAAATTTCTAAAGAGTGTCGTCCATTCTGCCGAGGAGAAACACATCACACTAGAAATGGTCAAACACTAGAAAAATGGTTTAACAGTGAGAACAGGGCAAGTCTTATTCTTAACACAACCTGTCTGCAAAGAAATGATGGAATTCAAGACTAATAAGGAACTGAGAGTAGACGGAAATTTATGCTGAGTGATGGCAAAGATATTAATTAAGAAACCAGCATACAGACTTCTATCCATCCATCTATCCATCTTTAGATAACCAACATGTAACTAATAAATACATATATCTATCTTTAGGTAAACAATGGGAACATTTTCCAACTTCACATTACTAACAGCCACATCTATTTATCTTCATCTAACCAACAGGAACATCCATTTTTCACGTAACGAACAGGTACAGTACCTCTATCTATCATCACATAACCAAAGGGTATATTTTTCAACTTCACCTAACTAACAGGTATACCTATCTTCACACATATCTTGACACAGCCAATGAATATATTTTCTTAGAAGTATATTTAACTAAGGAGTTTCACATAACCTGAGGGAGGTGTGATTGAGATGGTTTAGACATGTGTAGAGAAGGGACATGGGAAATATTGGTAGGAGAATGCTGAGGATAAAACCACCAGGAAGAAGGAAAAAAGGAAGACCAAAAAAGAGGTTTATGGATGTGGTGAGGGAAGACATGCAGGTAGCTGTGTTGAAAGAGGCCGATGTAGAGGACAGGGGGGTATGGAGACTGATGATCCGTTGTGGCGACCCGTAATGGGAGAAGCCGAAAGAAGAAGAAGAAGATAACTAACAGGTACACCAATCTATCTTCATACAACCAATGGATATATTTTCTAAAAAGTATATATAACGAAGGCGTACATCTATCCAGCTTCACATAAGAAATAGGTTTATCTGTGCACCTTCACTTAATTAAAGGGTTCATCTATCCAACTTCATATTACCAACAAGCATATATATCCCAACTTCACATAACCAAAGAAAACATCTTTCCACCTTCACATTTCCAACAAGAACAGCCATCAAACTTCACTTTACCAATGTATATAAAATATGGATTGTATGACTAGTATTTTTCTTAAATGTAGTTATATAGTTATGTAATATGTTTTTTTATCCAAGAAGTCAAATAAATATAGATAAACTATATTTATTGCAGTATTAAAAATAAATATATATATAAAAAAATATATGTAACTATTGCAGTATTTTAAAGTTTCATCCTTGAAATCGGGTGTGGTTAGTGCTTAGATGGAAAAAAACATTACACCCACACATGGCTATTGTAGATGAGATTACACACACCACATGCAAAAGTGCACAAGGTACTAACTACAACTTTATATCTCATAACACAAGCCAACTCTTTTACGACTGAGTTTAGGCAAATACACAGCCACATTGGTACAAATACTTTATAACGTTTTTCACTGCAGTCTATAGAAAGATTTGCATAATGTCCCAGCCGTTGCTTTAAAAAGGTGTTATAGATTGTAATCCTATGAGGAATGCACCACTCTCACTGTTGTTGTGTGGTGGGATGTAGGATGCTATTCAAATTGGCTAAATGCTATTTAACATGTCGTTAAAAACCTGGGCTTTAGTAAGACTTGATAATGATTAAATACACAATATTTTGGTTGCCTGGAAGTCCTTCTGGTTAGATTAATTCCCATCGTACATTTCGATTCCTTGTGATAGAACTTTTACCTATAATCTCCCTGACTCCTACCTAAGTCTCTCTTCAGAGAGAGAAAATAGTTGTTTTGTAGTACATAAGGAAAGAAAACCAGAAGATATAGACTTTTTAAGTAAATGTGATTTTATTAGCAAGATTTTAATGTAATCCAACCCATACTGTAAAGCTTAAAATACACTCATTTAGTCATTCCATACAGTAAGATTCTAAGTACTAGGTTTACCTAGTGTACAGGTGCAATTTGTAGACCTACAAGTACTAATAGTTTCACAACTTTGTACAGTTTGTCTCCCCCCACTACTTCTATCAACAAATAGGAACTGTAGGTGCACCAAAGATCTACAAGCTTATCAGCGCTGTTGCTGTGGTGTTTTGGTCCTACAGTTGTCTCCATGATAAATGTAAGTGTACCTTTGTTTACAAAGCAAAAAATGAAAAAGAGGCACAAATGTACAGTATGTACATAACCTGTTGACTGAGTGTTAGCAAACAGCATGACAGCTGAACAGAAATGCAAACAAGACTCTATATTTAAGATTAGATCTAAAACAGAAATCAAATCCAGAGCTCTTCAAATGCTATAATACATGAAATAAGTTCTAATGAGATGTCATAATAGGGTAGAGTATCACATGCTGAGAATCACTATGAACTCCCATAATGCAATGTGTGATGTTTTAGATGCTATAATTATCCAATGTTTGTAAATAATAAAAAATCCAAAATTAATAAAACACAGACCACAAACACAATAATAAGCACAGACCTAGAGATAAGAGCCAAGAGAGAATATATTACATGGGGCTTTTTTTGGTATGTTTATTACATAGCTATTAAGACAGTGGTGCGAGAACAAAAAATCATAAAAATTATTCAGGCTTTCTTTTTCCATGATCCAATACTGCATGTGTGATCTTGCAATAGGGAGCACATCTATGACAAGCCTTAGCTGAGAAATGCAAAAATAAATAAAAACTGTAGGTAACTGTGTACTTTGTAGGTGTGACACATTTCCTGTTTTCAAATAATTTTCCAGAAACCTTTTACCAGGTTTCACACTCAAGCTATATATATCATTAATAATTTCTGCACTTTGTATAAAAAAAAAGATTATAATAATAAAAAAACATTATATTTTATATTTATTTTTTATATTATAAAATTTATTTTATTTATAAATTTTACATATTTATGCGATTTCACTAATGTAAATAAATATAATTTTACTATATTTTACTATTTTATATATTTATTGTATTTCGCAAATTTTTTTTTTGTATTTAATTTTTTAATTTGTTGAGAAGACTGTAGTAGTGTTTAAAGTTAGACAGTGTACAGATGTAGGAGTGTCGTGTGCAGTACGTGCAAACGTGCAATGGTGTAAGTTGATCCAAGTGCAAAATGAAGGGTTGAAGGATGGGGGATTAGTGGAATTGTGAGAAATTCTGTAAGTTAATGCTGAGGGGAAGTAACTGTTGAATAGCCTGAAAGTTCAAACCTCCTCTAGTGCTTTCTGAATGGGAAAAGAGTGAGCAGTGTACAGTAAGAGTTTAACATGCTTTTGATGATGACTTTAACCCTTCATAGTCAATGTCAGTGATAGATGCCTGTGTAACAGTTGGTTGGTTGGTTTTCATAACCTACAGATGGGATGCAGTTCACTCTTTTTTGATAGCACAGCAATAACGACTCACTAGTATCTGCGTAGTTTAGAAAAGAAGAAAATATGTGCTTTCTTGATCAGGAAAGTTTTTAGGGCACAAGTAAAGGTCCTCTGACAACTCATAACTCTGACTTCACGTGATGGAGATTTCACATCTCTAATCTTCCTGTCTACGTTCCATCGAAATTCCCTGACTCCTACCCAGGTCTCTCTTTAAAGAAAGAAAATGGTTATATTGTAGCACATGAAGATAAAAAAACAGAACGAATGGACAAATATTCTAAGAAATCACCAAGATTTTGTAATTAATTCTAGACAAAAAAATTCAAAATACATTGATTTGCTCATTCCATACAAAAAAGTTATCAGCCGTGTGAGGTTAACCTAATGTACAGGTGCACTTTGTAGATATGCAGGTAATGACTGTTGCACAGCAATGAAAACTTTGTCAGCCCCTTTTAGCATGTCTATCAGCAAATGAGATCTATACCTCCACTAATGATCAACAAAAATATCAGCACTGTTGCTGAAATATATTTTAGCTAAACAGCAATGAAGACAAGACCTAATATTCAAGGTTAGACCTGGAAAAGACAGTGAAATGAATCATCAACGAGTGTCATACCCCAACTAGTCACTGCTTACTTACAGAAACTTACAGAATTCCTCAAAACTCCACTAATCCACCCCCTGGCCGTTACACTTCAGTTTGCCTTGGGATCAACTTACACCATTTCATGTTTGCATGTACTTCACACCACACTCTTATATCTGTACATTGTCTAACCTTAAACAGCTTGCATAATCTGTACTCAACTTTGAATACAGCTTGAGGCATGGACTCTGGTGTTTTTGGTGATGTAGTTCACAACAGCTTATGGTTGATGAATTGCTAGATGTTTAAGTGATGTTTTAAAAACAATTTAGACATTTCAGATCATTGGAATGTAAATGGCAAGGCTTCCTTTTAGGGTAAGATGGTGGTGCTCTAATTTCCTACAGAACAACAAAGTTCAAAGTCTCAGAAAACGTCTAGTTAATCTTTGACAATCAAGAGTTGTCTTGATTTCAATTTAGGTTTCACCATAAAGCCACTTTGTACTCTGAAATAAATGAACATTAATTAAATTTGTTTTTTTATATATATATATCTAGATATAGATAAATAGATAGATGGATGATGGATGGATGGATGGATGGATGGATGGATGGATAGATAGATAGATAGATAGATAGATAGATAGATAGATAGATAGATAGATAGATAGATAGATAGATAGATAGATAGATAGATAGATAGATAGGCCTTGCCAATTCTTTAATCAGTTGTTTTTACTAATAACTACTATACAGTATATACCCTGGGGCTTTGTGCTACATATTTTTTAATGTCTTGAACCTTGTCGCTTCTGTTTGATAAAACAGTTATTGTTGGAGACTTATTATTCATTTAAAAAAACTACTAGATCCTGCAATTTGTGTCAGCAGTTTAATCAGAATAAAAGTAAGGCACACTCTCAATGATGGACACACTCTTGATTAAATAATGACATTTGGATTAAATATAGAAAACATAGTCACACTACACCAGTCTAAAGCATTATCAGATCATTACCTCATCTCATTTAAAATGTCCTAGTCGTAATATATTCGCTTCACCATGCTACTCTTCGTATTTTTTTTTTATGGAAATCTTCATTGAGGAAGGAGTGCTCAGCCTGATTTGGTACATCATCTGACCCTTCGATCAACAACAAAATGCTTAAAGTCAACATGTAGCCCTATTTAAAAAAATAATAATAATAATTTGAGGGGAAGAAATAGCACCCTGATATAACACACGTCTTAAAACAGACCGCTTATAAATTAGAATGCAATTGATATCAAACTGAAATGGTAATATTTCAACTTGCACAGGATGAGAAACAAAGGCTCTTAGAGCTGCAAAATTAGCATGTTTCTTCACATTAATAAAAGATAACAGAACTAATCGTCTCATCAGAATCAGAATCTAAATCAGAATAGGGTTCATGAGCCAAATGTATTGACACACACAAGGAATTTGTTTGCAGCTGTTGGTCACTAAAAAGTACAGACATACATGCATAGCATAAAAAAGATCACTGACTAGCATGTCCTGATAAACAGCATATTTAGCATATCTGATTACATGTATTGAATGACAGTACACACCAGACCTTTTTATTGAATAAAAAAAATGTTTCAGCAATTCAAATTGTTGTCCAGATGAACGCAAAGATATTTCTATGCCCCAACAATTTTAATCTGTTGTTGAGTAACTACAAATAGTGATATCTTTTTTTCCCCAATTGAATTTGCACAGTACTAAAGTATTACGTGTTGCACCATAATGCTGGAGAAATTATATTTTCTTCCCCTGTTTTAAAAGCAATACCAAGGAATGGGAATACATTCCACTCAACTCTATAATACTACCTTTTACAACAGATAAGTGCTTTAGAGATTTTACAGATACAGTTGTGTTCAAAATTATTCAACCCCCACTGAAATTGATTGTTTTGGTCGGTTTGACATTGATTATGATCATTCAGTCATCCTGCTTACAATTAAATCAAAGAGGCACGTGTAGGTTGGACAAATATAACATAACATTTATAATGAAATAACCACAAATGTCTTTTCTGAGCTCACATCATTATCAGTTTTATTCAACCCCCAAGTGACATTCAATCTTAGTACTTAGTACAACATCCTTTTACAGTTATAACAGCTTTTAAACGTGAAGCATAGCTTGACACAAGTGTCTTGCAGCGATCTACGGGTATCTTCGCCCATTCATCATGGGCAAAAGCCTCCAGTTCAGTCACATTCTTTGGCTTGCGCACTGCAACTGCTTTCTTTAAGTCCCACCAGAGGTTCTCAATCGGATTTAAGTCTGGTGACTGCGATGGCCACTTCAAAATGTTCCAGCCTTTAATCTGCAACCATGCTCTAGTGGACTTGGAGGTATGCTTGGGATCATTGTCCTGTTGAAAGGTCCAACGTCTTCCAAGCCTCAGGTTTGTGACGGACTGCATCACATTGTCATCCAATATCTCCTGGTACTGAAGAGAATTCATGGTACCTTGCACACGCTGAAGCTTCCCAGTACCTGCAGAAGCAAAACAGCCCCAAAGCATGATTGACCCCCCGCCATGCTTCACAGTAGGCAAGGTGTTCTTTCTTAGCTTGTTCTTCCTCCTCCAAACATAGCGTTGATCCATGGGCCCAAACAGTTCTAATTTTGTTTCATCAGTCCACAGAACACTTTCCCAAAACTTCTGTGGTTTGTCCACATGACTTTTGGCATACTGCAGTCGACTCTTCTTATTCTTTGGGGACAGCAAGGGGGTGCGCCTGGGAGTTCTGGCATGGAGGCCTTCATTACGCAGGGTGCGCCGTATTGTCTGAGCAGAAACTTCAGTACCCACATCTGACAAATCTTTTCTCAGTTCCTCAGCAGTCACACGGGGACTTTTCTCCACTCTACGCTTCAGGTAGCGCACAGCAGTCGAAGTCAGCATCTTCTTTCTGCCACGACCAGGTAGCGTTTCAACAGTGCCCTTTGCCTTGAATTTGCGGATGATGCTTCCTATGGTGTCTCTTGGTATGTTTAACATCTTTGCAATCTTCTTATAGCCATTGCCCTTCCTGTGAAGAGTAATCACCTGTTCTCTTGTCTTCCTGGACCATTCTCTTGACCTCACCATGTTTGTAACCACACCAGTAAATGTCTAGAAGGAGCTGAGTATCACAGTCATTTTAAAGCTGCCTAATTGGTGCTTATTAGGCTTTATTGCTGCTCCCTGATATCCAGGTTTTTAATACTGATTGAAAACTTATTGAATTGTTTTCAGATGGTATCTTTAGGTTGAATAATTATTCAAAAAATTCAAAAAAAATTTACTATGTATAAAAACTAATGATTCATTTAGTTGCATATGTTTTAAATTTGTAGATTTCATTTGATACAATTAAAATGTAACTAATTCTAAAACATTACAGCATGGGTTGAATAATTTGAACCAACTGTATAAATATAGATCCTTAAAGAGCAAGCTAGAGCAGACAGCAGCACCTGATACTACATGAGGAAGAAAGTCTTAAATTAATCAGACTCGAATGCCTGATGCACTAAAAACTATTCACTCTAAATCACGTAAGGTGAGAAAAAAGTGATTTTTGATTCTCCTGACTAATTCATTTAACTTGTATAAAGTATAAAAAATCGGATCAGTTGTATAGGGTAAAATAAGAAATATATGGGATACAACCCTGTGGTGTTGTTTTCAGATAGCTCAATAAATTTATGAAGTTACAAAGAAAAGTGACAGAAAGTAAATAATAGCGCACAATGTATACATTTACATTTATGGCATTTGCCATTCTCCAGAGCGACCTACAATTATTGCATTTATACAAATGAACAATTGAAGGTTAATGCTCTTCCTCAAAGGACAAACAGTGGCAGCTGGTGGTGCTGGAATTACAACTATTGACCTTCCAATCCAAAGTCTAATACATTACCCACTGAGCTACTTCCTCCATGTCATTTGGCAGACGCCCTTATCCAGAGTGACTTACAATTATTTCACTTTGTATACACTTAGAAGCAGTTGAGTGCTAAAGGCCTTGATGTTGAGTGTTAAAGGTGGTGCTGAGATTGTATACAGCGTACAGCATACACCGATAATGCATTGCCATTGTAGCAAAATTTATTCCAACCAAATGGAGGCTTAGCATTAGATAAAAAAATTGAAAAATATATAGAAAATATAAATTGTTTGCAACAAGATAGTGTGCAGTAACTTTTATGTGTTTTTTCACGATTCATCTTACAAAGTGAATGCAATCATTGAAACATACAGTTATAATATATTTAGTTAGTACATTATAGCAGTTGCATATAAATATTCTCTAATAACATGTTAAACCTCGTCTTATAGGCGTTATTGGAAGATATTTCCATCAGTGCGATGTTAATATTATATTCTAATTAATGTATCAGGCAGAATTTACTTTTTTTTTTACATTACCTACACCCAATGGAATGCAGTTTCGGTTTATATACAGTAGGTAGGTGGAGAGAGAGATATCATTTTGTTAATGTGTCACATAAATCATTCTGCTGGTAAATGAATAAAAAGAAAGAAATTGTTGTGCATTTTATTAGAACAGTACACAATGTTTTTTGAGAGGACTGCGAGCTATGACTTTTTCGAATGCAATTACACGTCACTGTGGTTCTAAAAACCTTTTGTAACTCCTGGGTGGTGCAAAACGCATTAATAACCCCGTGTTTGAATGTTCACACTTGCCAAGATATTCCAGCAAGGTCACAGACTTATATACGATGCAGTACTCAAGTGAGATATACTGTCATAGCAAACAAAATCTAGAACCGTGTTGCAGGTTCTAAATAAAAAAGCAACATGACTGTTATATGCGCTACTATTAATAAGTATGCAAGAATATGATAGTGATGCTTGTATTCAAGCAATAATAAAAATAAGAATAAGAATTATAGGAATTATTATTATATCCTAATAATTAAAAATATAATAGAGATACTTGCATACAAGCACCACTAATAATGATAATAATAACAATGAGGTGCATAATAATAGTAATAATAATAGTTATGCATAAATATATCAGTGATTCTTGCATACAAGCATCACTATTAATGATAAAAGAAAATAATAATAGTAATAAGTATGCAGAAATATATTAGCGATACTTGCATTTAAGCACAAATAATAATGTTGATAATAACAATAATGAGCATATGAATAATAAACATAGGAATAATAATAAGTATGAAGAAATATATTAGTGATTATTGCAAACAAGCATAATTAATAATGATGATGATAATCACAATGATGCACATAATAATAATAATAATAGTAATGAAATAAGTATGCAGAAATATATTAGTGATACTTGCATACAAGCACTATTAATAACAATGTTAATAATAACAATTATGAGCATAATAATAATAATAGTAATAATAATAAGTATGCTAAAATATATTAGTGATACTTGCATTAAGGCAACACTTATAATGATAGTAATGATAATAATAATAATCATCGTTATGCAAGTTATGCTTTTATGTATCACTACAATTTTTATTTTTTTTTTACATATTAATAGTCATGCTTGTATGCAATGTTAATAATCTCACATAATAAAAATAATTGTATTATTATATTATTGTACGCAAAGCACGTCGGTCAGACGAGCGTTCTGATATGTCCATGTTGCGGTAATTTGCCAAGTCTGCTTATTTTCGGGGTCGATGATGTCAGTAAAACGCTATCAACACATTGAGTTTCCTGGTACATCACAAATACATTTGCTATAGTTTTGCATTTCTGCATATTTCTGCAGTTAACTGATAAACAATGCTCTATAACAGAATTACACTTTCACAAACAGGTTCTGAAGCAGGTTTGCTTTAATAGATTGGTATACACATTCATATAAAAACCTTTTAGATGCATAACAATATACAAAATTCAAATGGCATATACTGTATGTATTATTAGCAGTAAACTCATGCAGGATTTTATACACGCAAGAGAAATACAAGAAATTTCAGTCTTTATTGCTTGATTTTTATTACATCACAATACATGACATTAAATGCGTTCTCTAAACACACAGCACAGCAGTTAAACGCTAAGGTCCATGTGCAATGGCTGCGTACAGTCTCTACAAATTTCCTGCTGTGAAATACTTACAAATAATACTGTCAAAAAATATCAGTGCATACAAATGAAGATCAGTTCATACTGTATGCAAGAGGATTCTGTGCAAGTTAGGGATTGTGTACCACAAAGTGATGTTTTGGTCAAATGAGATCAATTGTAAAGACCATAGGTTCAGTTCTGAGTGGTCATGTGGTCATTTTACAAATAGATGAGGTCATAGATTAAACCTGTTGCAAAAGTGAATACAGCACAACAATATTACATTCTTACTTTTTATCTACACCATTTATATACAATTTGGAGAAATGCATGATGGAGGCAAAACAAATTGTCCCTGAGGTTTAGAGCTTTATTGAAAAGTCAAATTTTGGTAACAGGAAGGAGCTGAGGATTTAAGCTTTCAAAGTGAATCTTTCTGTCTTTGTTTCTTCTTTTCTAACCTTTTCGTTAATGTCTTTTCGCCGGCCATTTTTAGATGACGTTTTCCGTCTGCTGCCTGAGGAAGCAATGTGTCCAGTCTCCGAGCAAGCCTCTGCGACAACCAGAAAGACAGGCCTTTGGAGAAAAGGCGTGGCCAGCAGCACCAACTACTCGCTTTTTGGACCCTGCTTCCCGGCCTGTGGACGTTCACGTCCAGTTCGTGGATCAGGTTTGAGAGATCTCTAGGAAGGCAATATCTCTGAATGCCTCTGAGCTGCTTTGGAATACACCGTGTTCCCCTTAACCCTCGAAAACACACAAGACCAAAGCCTTGACCGTGCCTTTCGCTCTGGAGGCCCGCCCACATACTTATGAGGCTGGCGTTAAACACCGGAGCGGTAATTGAGGAGTGGTTCTCTGCCCATTGTTGTCCCTCTTTATCTCGCCATTCTTCTAGCAGCGCTCTATCCTTCTGGTCCTTATCGGCTTTTCCTCCACTTTCTCT
Organism: Silurus lanzhouensis; assembly: GCA_039877035.1. NCBI lineage: Eukaryota > Metazoa > Chordata > Actinopteri > Siluriformes > Siluridae > Silurus > Silurus lanzhouensis. The sequence continues at coordinate 1,847,186 of JBCEWE010000291.1, read as the reverse complement.
CTCCCTCCATCTGAGGAATGTCTGTTGGGCTTTAGAGCTCCAGGCTATGAGCACCATGCCACCTACACTGTGTACATGCTGGCACTGGCCGAAGAGCCAGGGGACAGGGCCGAGTTGGGCCAGAGAGGCCTGACTGCTGCAGTGCGCCCACTGTGCCAGACGCACGTCCATGCGCAGCTCCTCCTGCAGGCCGCTTGCTAGAGCGCACACGGCCGAAACGTGACTCGTTTCGTCAGAGGAGCAGACCAGCAAAACTGGCTTTCTCTCGGCAGCGCGCCATACTGACAGAGACAAAGGAAAGTAGATTACTAATAATAAATGTAAATGTAACAATTATTAATAAAATAATAATAATAATTGCATTTTAAGCTCAGGCTCTACTCACTACTCAACCATTCTTTACGGATTAAACACTGACCTGACGTCTGCCGTTTGACCAAATTGTAAGTGAGGATGCACAGTGCTGTTAGGGCAGTCAGGAGCGTCAATGAAGCCGCAACAATAAGACCCCATCTTCTGTGAGTATCTGAGACACGGATACAGCAAGAATGGGCAATTACGTATGTGTTGCCATATGTATAGCCAGTAAGAACGCACACACACACACACACACACACACACACACACACACACACACACACACACACACACACACACACACAAAGAAAAGCTTACAATCAGGACATATGATCCTCTTTCCACGGAGAGCAGGCTCAGACCTCCACACCTACACAGAAAAAAAAATAACTCACTATACCAGCCAACAAAGGATGCAAGTTAGACAAGAATTCATTTAGCACAATGACCTTTTGTGTTCAAAAACTATTTTAAAAACCTGTAACTTCCCAACACCAGTAAAAACCTATCGTGCTCTCTAAAAATGTTTGGTCACATAAGATATTTCAGAAACTGCTTAACCACTGGGAGGTCAACTGTTTGCACAGAATGTTGTGTAAGAGATACAACAGCGAATGCAAATACAGATTTTTATGGTTATGAGTGCAACACAAGAAGCAACAAACAGAAACATGACAAAGGTACACATAGTAGACGTCAAGAAAAGCTTGACATGTATATAGAAAAGGAACGGGTGTTCGGGCTGAGTGACATGTGATGAGGTCATGTGGTGTGCAGGTGCTGGTTTTTATAATGCAGTCCATGTGACGATATCAGAGTAACCACACAGGAAATGGTTTGAGCTGATAGGAAATCTATGGTTACATAATTAGCCACTTTTTATGACCATAGAGACCAGAACAGCATCACAGCTAAGCACATTATGGTTCACTCCTGACAGATCAGTTGTTACAGGCAACCAAAAATGGATGTCTTTGTGCATATATATGACCATATGGGAATTTATACGTTTTTTTATGGAAAATATAAAAATGGAAATATAATGTTACATGAGTTTTAAGATTTATTTTTACATTTCTTATATGTTAAAGTGAAACCAGAGGTAAATTTGCACTTTGTGGACAATGAAAGTAAATAACTGACTCCTTGTTATACTTTATATATATATATATATAAAAATAAATACTTTACAATTATTTTTCTCCCTGGGTTAAGCAAAGCTGGAGAGAGCAGATTTTTCCATTATCTAAATTTACATTTCATTTTCATTTCTGCTAAAATATTAGTAATCCAGTTTTAAGTATTTTGATATATTTTATATATATATACATATTACTAGACAAATGTCTAGACAAAAGATATGAACTATGAGTAAATGACCTTGTCATAAAATGTGTTTCGTGCTTTATCCGTGGCCGTATTCATTGAACATGCGCATTGAACTTAAAAATTTGACACGTAAATGAAAACCTCTAAATATATCACACCTGCACACACAGTCCAGAATTGAAAAAGGGAAGAGGCACAATCAGCTCTACATCTTTAGCACCTTCGTCCTGTAAGACACAAAATGACATACTGAGCTACTAAAAGGTGCCTTGTGTACACAATATTCGTTAGAACAAATAAGCTACAAGTCGCAATTAGATACTACTACAATGATATACTACTACAAATACACTATATAGAAAAAGGTTTGTGGACACCTGACCAGAAGATGTGTACATGTTTTGTGAACATCCCTTTTCAACTTTAGTCCACATGTGGAGTCATTTGTGCTCCTACAGCTACAAGGGTGTTCGTAAAATCAGGTACTGATAGAGGGTGGGCAGGTCTGGGGTGCAGTCAGTGTTCCAATTCATCCCAAAGGTGTTCAATAGGGTTCAGGTCAGAGCTTTATAACAGGCTACTTAAGATCTTCCACTTCAACCATGCAAAGCATATCTTCATGGTGCTGGCTCTGTGCATAGGGGCATTGTCATGAACATGGAACAGGTTTGAGTATCGTAGTTCAAGGGAAATTTAAAGGCTACCGCATCCAAAGACATCCGGATACAATTGTGGGTCTACGAATGAACAGTTTGAGAAGAAGAGTCAGGTGTCCCAATACTTTTGTTTATATAGTGAATTTATACCATGGTCAGTCTGAACACTTGATTCTGTCTGGCTGAAGCGTTAAACCTTTTATTAAACTCTGGTCAGTCACAGTCGCATACAAAATAAGACAGCTATTGTAAACATTTCATAATTATGTTAATGAGGTCAATAGATAATTTAGCATGAAAATTCAACTGGTTAATACTGGGATTTCAATCAAGCACCGAGAGGCGATTGGCAAAATAAATTTAAAAAAAAATAGCGTTGATATTTTTAAAGAACACAATCGAGACATATGTGGACTGCAGTTCAGCCAAAAGTAGGACAATGTATATACATTCTAATGATTGGTTTTAAATAAGACGAGCAAACAAACAGTATGGGTTATAAACTTACCATGTGAACTGTGTGCACATTTTCTTTTGTGACACATGCTTCTCCTTCTTTCACACACAGCTGGGCAGCAAAGGATGCTGGGATACTGGAGGACAGTTGTACATACAGACGCCAAGGTCCAGGAACGACTGCACAATCCCATTCAGATAAATCACCTGTGGAAAGAAGGAGAGAGAGAAGGAAAAAGAGAGAGAGAGAGAAAGAAAGAGAAAACTCTAGTATCATATAATTAATCAATATTACATAAGTCATGAGGTTTAAATGGATCTTGTAGGCTTTACCCGAGTTAAAGGGGCAGAAGACATGTTGGCTTTCGTTCAGCAAAAACTAAAAACACAAATAAAATAAAAAAATCACACTTACATGTGAGGAGACACAGGTATTTATACATATGTCTAGCAGCTTTTCAACACTTCATACCTTCAAACACATGTGGGCGTGCTTGTCTACATCAGACACGCTGAATTCCTAGAAAAAACGTATGATGAGATACAGACAAATACAGACAAGTCCAGTTGTTAAGAGTTTCAGGTTGAATGTATTAGAAAGTCAAAATGGTCAATCTGAATATTCGATTCTGATTGGCTGGAAGGTGTGCGTTCAAACGTCCGATAAATACACAGGTCGTCCCGGTCAGATGAAAATCAAATTTCTATATGAATGCCTTTTAAACAACTATTGTACTACAGTCTCTTTCTCTTCCTCTCTATAATTCAAAATAAATGTAGTGTTTTGGCATCACTTTATGCTCCAATGCACGCAAGTGACCATGATACAGCAGGATAATCTACGGCTAGGTGTGTACGTTACACGTTTTTAAAGACGTCCACTTCCTATCGAGTGGTTCTTAATATGCCTTGATTATTTGAACGGAATAAAACACATCAGGCACACTATCACAGAAAAATAATCCATTATTCTTGCCATTACTGACTTTAAAGTTGGTTATTTTTCTATATACGCATGTTTTTAATTCCTCTTATAACATGGCAACAAGGAGTATGATTTCCAGTTTGCTACCCAATCATGCCATCATGCATTTTTCTAATAATTCTTATAATAATAATAATACATTTTCTTTATGGGCACCTTACATACAATAAAACCACAAAACAATTTAAAATAATAAAATACTATACAACCAATTACAACTATGCACTAATACAGTGTCACTAATATACCGTAATTTCCGGACTATTAAGCGCACCCACTGAATTTTACAAAGATTTTTATTTTAAACATATTTAAACCGCTATTACTGCATGTGTGGAGACCGAGGAATATGTCCTTATTATTTTCTGATGCTCATTTCTAAGTTTCTTTGACTAACCCGTAACGCTGTTGCCAAGAAAAATAAAAAAGCACGAGTTTTGGAAACCTGTCTGTGCTTATATGATTTCTGTTGCAACTGGAGTTAGCGAGTTCTCCCATGACCCAGACTCAACGGGCTACAACGGCTTGTATCTAAACAGTCGCCTACCAAGAAAGTCATTGTTCACTGTCTTCCTCCTTCCTTTCACAACTATTTCTCTCGGGAGTTTATCTTTTGGCATCGTCGTGCGTTTAAAAAAAAAACATTTTTTCTCCCGATGCCGTGCAGCTCAGAACACATGTGAGGTGCGTTTTTTCGTTTCCGTTCGTAAATTTCATTAATCTAATGTTATGGGGTTCAGTTTTTTGGCTTGAAGTTTGTGAAACCGGGAAAAACCCAGGAAAAATTCATAAATAAGCCGCTTCGTTGTTTAAGCCGCGGGGTTCAAATCGTAGGAAAAAAGTAGTGGCTTATAGCTTATATAGTTATATTAAGGTTTGAAAGTAGAGACTGAGTTTCTGTTGCTGATATTCCACAAATCACTACATGATAATTAAAAGGAAAAAAGAACAACTTCAAAATGTATGACCTCAACTACAAAGCCCTGACTCATTCAATAATTTATTGACATCTGTGTGTTAATCATTATACGGTATTAGCCTTATAAAGTATTGTGGGACAAGTTAATAATAAAGCAATAAAGATACATTTTAAATGACTTTTATGCCTGTGCTACAGCTGGATCTGCATTCTGCTTGTGTTGAACAGATGTGTTGTCTATGTTGAAGGAAATCTAAATCTTCAGGTTTGATCAGATTTGAGAATTTAACACTAATATTAAGAAAAATGTCTTCTTAACAACATCATAAAAATAGCTAAAAAAATGAAACCTCTTACACAGCTTATGACACAGTCCTACATTAATGCAGCAGGTCTTCATAGCACCCACCTGGTCACTCATGTACAGAGTGGAGTTTTGCACTGAAGAACACTGCGAGTGGTGTACAGCATGTTGCCAGCAGAGAGAGACGTCAGGTTTGAACTGGAGTAAGGGGCATGGATGCGTCCATTTAAGAACAGAGGTACCGTAGAGCTTCAGTGAGCTGCTGTACAACACTTCTCCCCCTCCTGTGGTAATAATAATAAACACAAGCTTGAAAGATACAGCACGACACTTATTAAAGCAATAATGTAAACCCCATATGATCATGAGAAGTTCTGTTTTTACTGTGAATATCCTTCAAACAGCCATCAACATTCCATTTACCTGGCAGGATTCTGTCTTTTAATGGGCAGTTTGTGTTTCTTCTGGCGTCGACGAAGTTGTAATATGTCTTAAAACAAAAATTTAATAGATTGTGGATGATTGGTTTAGAGATCATGGCTGGGTTTGAACAGTTAGGCAGCTACCAAGATGTTCTGTAGACGTTTTTGTAACTCATTATCTTACCTGCACGCATACACAAGGAACCAATTCAGGAATGTTTAAAGTTACTGTGTGATTAAGGTCAGTATTGATCTGAAACAGAAAATCAAACAGAAAATGAATATATATAAAATCAAGTACATATATATACTTATATATATATATATATATATATAAATAAAATAAAGTTCTCTCACCTTATAGGATTTGTTCTGAATTCCTTTACAAAATCCTTTGTTTTCATAGCATAACTTTAAGTTCACGATTTGTCCTGGATCCATGGTAACAATAAACTGTTTTGCAAAGACATCTACTGTTACTTGAAACACTGGCACTTCGTCTTTTGGTTGCAAGGATCTGGATCTGACTGGATATTGATTGTGGGTACAAATAGCAAAGATGACAAACGAGAGTCAGTGAATGAGGGTCCTTATTATGAACAACTGTGAGCAATACATGGTCTCCTGCCTACATACCTTTTCTTTGTTCTGCTTTTCACAGACATGATAAATGTGACAAAAAAAGACATAAGAAGAGAGAGGGGGAAAGACATGAGCTACCTTGTGGTGGGCGTTTTACATTGTAACTGCCTGCAATGAGTGTTTGGTTGAAGTCATACACCGTCACATGGATGGTATTTCCTGCAGGGGTCATTAAACAGTCATACCGCAACTCCCACTAGAGGGCGAGAAGGTATCACAATGAATATGAGTCTCTATCTTTGTCAAAACATGAATAATGACATTACATGAACCTTAGCGGAATTTATTAACAAATATTACAATATGTTGGAGCTGCTCAAAAGTACACATTTCAGTGTATAAATGTGTTTTACATGATTTCAGTTCATTCAAATTCTATGATTAAATGGGACAAATGTAAAAACTGTTATGAAATGATGAAAATGAAAGTGATCCTACCACAAGTTCACTTCGGGCATCCAGAGTTTTATTAATGGAAGAGAGAGTTCTGATTTGAACTTTTCTACTATATTCATCAAACACCTCTTTCCACTACAGCAAGAAACATAAAACATAACAGAATATAGTCATTAGTTTTATACACACACACACACACACACACACACACACACACACACACACACACACACACACACACACACACAGAATATGGAACTGAAATATCCACTGGGACCAAGATTTATTCATTTTAGTGAATAATTACTTTAAGTATAGTAAAAAAAAAAAAAAAACATTATGGTGCGGTTGTTGTTAAATTTGCTGGCTGCACCACGTTTTAAAAGTTGGGCCAGGACCATGTTTAACACTCTGTAGCATTCCCTCTTAACAGTCCGTATACATCTGGAAACTGAGGAAACCAGCTGCTGGGGTTTTGGAAGGGGAATAATGTGTATTTGTGTCTGATACAGGATTCTAGCTACTTAACAGTCCCGTGTCTTCTTTGTCATATTTTGCATTTTATGATGTGCCGATTGTTGTTAAATGTTGACAGGTCAGGCAAGTCAGTTCAGCACCTTGACTCTTCTACAATGAAACAATGCTTGTGAAGTAGATGCAGTAAGCATCTAATTCACAACCTTTTTTGGAATCATGGTTGTTGCTTTCAAACCTACTAGATTTGAGACACCTGTCTGCAATCACACTGTCCTTGTTTAAACCATTTTCTTCTGATATCATAACGCTTTGCACTAGACTGAAAAGTGACTGCAGGGAAAATCTTTACAGTTTTAACTCCTGCTCCACCTACACAATATACCGAGATTCAAAAAGAAACCGAAAATAAACAAATGATACAAGCCTTAATGGAAAAGTGCAAGTAGTCTAATATAACGTATGTTTTTATTTCTCCACATATCGATCTTTCCATGAAGCCATGCTAAAGACTTACCTGTACGGTATTGTTGCCATGACGACCCCTCCAGATCAATAGAGTGCGGTTTTGATTTGCTAAATCGCCCAACTCGATCCGTAGGGTTTTATTGGCTGCTGTAAAAAAAAGTGATGACAGGCAGAGTAAAAAGAGAGACGTGAGCAGATGAAGTACTGCTTGTGATAAACACAAGAAGCTTTACTGTCATCATTACCAGAACAATTTTTATCCACGAGCAAACTCATACTCACACAGGGGATTTATTCGCAGACGCAGACGCACACATGCATCGTAGCCTCTGACAAACGAGAGGTTTATCCGCGGCAAGGTCCGCTTATCGTCTGTGAAAACGTAAAAAAACAAAAAAAAAACATGCCAAGAAATAGCATTCAACTGCTCGTTATCCTGTACAAGTGAAGAGAAATAAATTATGTTCCAATACAATCAGTCAACATGGCAATACTTACCGACACTGGACCATTTCTAAGGATGGAGGAAGAAAAAAAATAATAAATATATATATCAGAGAGAGCAACACATTTAACCTTTTTTTTTTTTTTAGAAAACATTTACATGAATTATATAGTTATTGGACTAAGTAAGAAAATCCAGTAGTTATTTTGACTTTTGTTAAATATTGAATATATACAAGAAAATGTTTATCTATATAGGTGATTTTTTTTTTCAAACTTTTCAGATTTCCTCTCACAAGCATTGATTTCCTGCCATGCACTTTTTTTTGCCATGTGCCTTTTTTCAGTTTTAGATCTGTGGGGGTTTTTTTTATTTCTTATTTTCTGGCTCATGTAATTTTGTTTCCTGCTTTGAAATGTGCTGAATTTTGTTATGAATGCTGACTAAATAAGAAAAATGAGTACATGCCGTTTTGTACAGCTTAACCCTCATAGCCAGGATGTTACTATATAATTTAATATAATTTACTTGTTTTGCCACAACAGTACTCCAGCCCACACTAGAGACGTCATGGTACCATTAAAAAAGACCAGAATCTGAATGTTTGAACAAATGCAAAGCTTTCAACAAGTCTTACTCTTGTTAAAGGACCCTATGTAGCCGTGTTACTACATGCACCACCTTAAGCTACATCGCACTACAAGTATTTTGTGGTATTTCAGGGTTGTCTCAGAGCTGACACACATTTCTTCATATCAGATTTCTCACTAATACTGGGAATATGTTGTGTATCTATATATATTGTATATCTGCTTAATGCCAGCTATAGTTCATATGATTATTTGGTCTTCATGATATTTTTTTATAATAAAGTGAAATAAACAGCAAAAAAACAAAAAGTTACACTAAAAAAAAACCACAGTGCAGATGCTAAAACATACAAAGACTGATAACAACAAGCTTCAGGTTTTACTCTTTGTTCTTAATGTCTTTGTCCCCAAACTAACTAGTTTTGTTTAAATTTTTTGTGACACAAATATAACCAATATATCTACTTTGCCATTGAAAAATCATCCAAAACTTTCAACACATTGTTTGGATTTCTTCGAATGCAAACCATCGGCATGCAAATCATCATTTGAACACCAGAAATCTAAGCGTATTATTCAGTTATTCATCTCAAAACATATTATCTAATAATCATCCCAAATTATTCAGACACTGCAGTTTAACTAATGTGAACTATAGTGAACCTTTTTAAAGTAAATTTTTGTAGTAACATACATAGTATGTAATTAAAATAACATAATTCATATAAATCTGGACATGTCAAATATTAAGTAAGCTGTTTAGATTTCTTCAGATTAAAAAAAAAATCAAGCAATCAAAGTTTTAAGAACCTCAACAATAAAGAATATGACACCAATAATGATCTAAATATAAGCAAGATTTAATATCCGGTGGGAAAAACACAAGCGCCTTATCAGACTGATCAGGAAGCCAGTTGACATCACGGGTTGCCTCCAAAGTCAGTTGTTAAAAAAATAAAAAAAATAAAAACAATTTTTATATACAGTATATATATATATATATATATATATATATATATATATATATATATATATATATATACATACACACACACACACACACACACACACACACACACACACAAACACACACACACACACACACACACATGTAAATATTCATATATAATGACTTCCAACTAGATGCTAAACATTGATCTTGCCTAAGGATTAGTAAGGGAATAATTGAAATAGGGAGCAAATCATGCACAATCCCCACATTTCCAGACTCCTCTATGTTCAGGGGTGGCCAGGTGAAAGCCAAGTGACCATGCCATACACTTTCTTCCATGGTGATCACTGCCAACAATAAACAAATATTGAATTTAATGTGCTCAAAAAATGCAACAGATGGGCAGCAGTTTCAACAGATGCAATTAGCTGCCATCCTCTGTCTTGAAGTAAGACATATTAGTCGTCAGCTGTCTGAGTTGGTAGCTGGTATGTGATAGGGAAAGGTTATCTATTGACTGGGAATTTAAAAATTTTACAAATTGGGAAGAAAATAAAGAAGAGAAAAGAGGAACAACAACAAAAAAACAAAACAAGGCCTTACTATCATGGTTTTGGTTCTAGGAAAAAACTAAGTGAGAATTGTAAACAAGAAAGTAACAGGAAAATAACGGCATCCCAGAACATGTTGGTTAAACCCATAACACTGTGGTTTTATACAGTATATCCCTGGTATTTTGTGTCAAGCTGTAATGTGGTGAAGAGAAAGTGACGAGATTTGTATGTAAACATTGTCTCATTGCTTATAAAATGCAAGTGTGACACAGTGACATTTTTCGCGATGACCTACAATTAGATTTCACACCGATATTTTAGTGGTAGAAACTACAATCTGGTTAACCAAATGTGTTTCCAATCTGCTACATCATTTCAATTTCAAATGCAAAAGCATCCAAAATTTTCAAATTAAACTAAAATAAAGTTAGAAACCCATTAACACATTAATAAATATAGCTATTGAAGAAAATCAGAATCATCAACATTTGTTTTTCTCATTTGTTTTTAACCCAGTGTCCCTTGAATTTCAGTTTTAGTCCATTTTCAGTTTTGGCCAAGAATTTTTTTTTTTTGTTTGGAGCGTCACATAATTTCTAATTTGCATCACATTATAGTCTTCAGAGGTTCTTTGTAGCAAATGGTTGCTGTTTTACAACATAATTACTTCCTAATAATAACTAGATACTTTTAGTCTTTTTTTTTTTTTACTTATATAGAATATTTCATTCTATGAATCAGTTTCTTAATATATTTAACTGTAATGTTTTTTTAATTTGTATTTTTTACTTATTCTCATTAACTGTTCATTTTATTTATTTTTATTTATTTTGTGCAACACACATTGACACAATCAGCCAAGATGTAATGCTGTGAATGCAGTGGTGCTGCAAGACAAGGGCAGATAAAAAAAAAAAAAAAGTTTGCATGCAATGGATGTATATAAAAAGTAGAAAGAAAAAGTATAACTACTAAACATTTTTAGTAGAGGCTTTTTACGTGTGGAACATAGTTAAAATCTGTTTTCTCAGAAACGTATTAAGCGGCCGACAAATAATTTGTCGCATTTTGAGCATTTTTTTAAAAATTACTTTTAAACTTTAAAACAAAAACGATGCCAGGGGTTTAAACAAAGAAACTAGAGTTAGCGCAGTGTCACTGTGGCTACTCACTCCATACATGATATACGATTTGTTTTGAGCATGCATAAAAACGCTAAATAAATAATTTATTAATAATAATAAATCCTAATTCTTGAATCCATATGTTTAGCTTTTATAAAATAAAAATTTTATTAGAAAATCCTGACAATTCTACATATCAAGGGATTGAATGAATAAAGGATGAAAGGTATGAAGATATTTGTTAAAGCCTGCTGAACTAAGAAGAACAGTTAAGTAGATAATTTCTTTTGAAAATTTTATTTTAAATGTAAAACATCCCTAAACACACTTGCATTCAAATCTGTATTACCCAAATGGAGTCTAACAAATGTAAACTATTTAATTTATTTTTTTACATTTATTGAATTGTATTTAATTAATTTAATTTGTGCTAATTTAAATGATTACTCAATTGAAACAATATTATTAAAAATATTGCATTCATAATATAGATTACAAAGTCATACAGTGCACTAAAGTGACCTCTTTGTTCCCATGGTTCATTGGATGAGCATATTCTACTTTCCAGTATCACTTGTGACTCAATACTGATTAAAACACTGATATTAGTAATTAAAATTCGATTCCCAACAATTAAACTTAAACAACCCTGAACACCACTGAACATAAATTATTTTTAAAATTACAAATTAAAATTACTTTTTGTATTCATTTCTTCAAAATGAACCTTCTTGAAATTTAAACTCGTTCCACTTAGATATATATTGAAATTCACAGCGTCAGATTTTTTTCGTGTTCACAAGTTCAGCATTTAGGATGTTCGTGTCCAATCAAATTTAGTTGTAAAATATACTTAGAAAAATTACGCAACCTGTTAACAATATGTATGTTTTTTGTATTACAATTTTTTATGTACAATGGTGTTTAATTTAATTATTTGAAAATAAATGCTTCAAACTTTTTGCTTCAATCACCACAGTCTCTTTTAAGCAAGAAAAGTTACACAAAAATGTCAGTGATGGCAATGAATTAGCAAAAAATTTAGACAGATATAACATTTTTAGGCTCTTGTGGCTTGTGTTTTCTTTTTCTCTCTCTCTCTCTCTCTCTCTGAAAGTATTGGGCAATAATCTTGTTTTTTTGCTATAAATTTGTGAATGATAATAAAAGACAAAGATTAGACAAAAGTTAATGATGTCTGCTTCTATGTCCCATATTTACATCTATATATTCACAGCACCTGCAGTTCGAACCCACTCGATTTATAGAGTGTCCAAAATATCCAAAATATTTGTCTATGAAACTGACAGGTGTCCTTGATTTCTAGTTATGTCCAGCTAATTAAATTTTTACTTAAACAACCCTTTACTTTTGTGGAGGTTGACACCGCCAACCTCCACAAGACGAGGTGTAGGTATTTACAATCCAGCAAGCGAAGAAGACTTCGAAAGCAGAAAACCAGTGGTCACACCGCAAGATGCAAACCACTCACCCACTGACTGGGAGAAACTTAGTCGTGCGGCGAGACAATAAGCCAAAACACCCTGCCAACCAAACAAACCAATGTTGTTTTTTTTATTGAAAAAAAACATAAGACTCGCCAAGTCAATATCCAAACCTTAACCAAACTGAGCACCATTTGAGCAAACAATAACTGAAAGAAGCTGTTGTACAAGCCTGCAACCGAATAGAAGACTCCCAATAGAAGAATGCAACAGTTTGGTGGTGTCTGCGTGCTGGATGCAGTTGAGGGATATGCAAGACGTGTTATTTCCTTGAATTGATTATCTATGTGTTCCAATATTCTGTTGTTTAACATATCTAGATGTCAGTAACTGGTATCTAGATCCTGATCTATCGTCTCAGATCTGCCTTTTGTCTTTATAACACAAAATAATTTCTCACCAACCCAACAATTTCAGTGGAGACTGAACACTCATGGCAGTAACGCTTTGTTTATGCTTTAACCAATTAGTATAAACGAACATAATAACAGTGAACTCTCCGCTGCCTGACTCATCGTATGTCACAACATCAGAATCAGACTGAGAGAACATGGGAGGGGGAATTTGAAAACGGTCCACAACACCTTCTTTAGTTTCCACTCCATCACTAAGCTTTCTCGCTCCAACACAGTGCCTTCACTGCAGTATAAATAGGATGTTTTCTGCAGTACTAATTGCCTTGAAATGTGCTGCAAATATTTCAGCAATCATTCGTTTTTTGAGTAGTCATTTGTATATACTGATGTAAATCAGTCTGTGTTTAAACACATCAGATTTGAAATCCTTTATATCAACTATCACATACATTTGACATGACTTTCACTTCATTCGATTATGTGAAAGTTATAGTGAATATCTGACTACACATGATTCACTCATTCTGATTTATTCCCCTCTACATGACAAATGTTAGTTGTACACATTTCCATTTTTTCCCCCACATTTGTGGTCACATGACATTTATTTATCACATGGCTTTATTTATGGCATTATTCCACATGGTGTCACGTTTGAACGTTTTTGACGTAGATTTTAATTATGTATTTAAATAATTTCTATTTTTGGTTCTATTTAACAGACTTTACATTAATATAGATATACGTTTTAAAAACTTTTAATACCTCTTTGACCACGAGTGCATCTTGTCGATGGGTCTCGAGAGCCCGCACGAGAACGAGCAAGTGGAGCGCGACGACTGCGCACGTGAACACGCCTCGTCTGCCCATTGGACCCGGTTCCGTTGTTTTAACGACGTGCGGTCCAATATTCACATGTCAATCCGGGAATGTCGGGACACTTAAGGACCGGAGCGCTTACCGACAAACTCGGATCCGGCTGTACTCTCGACTTCCTTCATTTCGCTCTGCTCCTTCTACTGTAAAGGTGAAGATGCGGCAGGAGGTGGAGTTTAAAGCGTGATGAAAAAAAGCGCGAAGCCCCGCCCTGTTCTGTTCTGACTTGAAAGAAATAAAAAAAAAAAAAAAAAAAAAAAGTATTAATTTTTTTTTTCCATTTATTATTTTTTTTTTATGTGACTTCATACAAGGGGGTGTGGTCAGCATCAACCAGCTTTTTAACTTTGTGGAATAAAAAATGTAGATGTTTTTGTTTCTTTTATCTCTGACCAGATATATACATATATCTGGTCAGAGTGTCTCGAAAACTGCAGCTCTAGTGGGATGTTCCCAGTCTGCAGTGGTCAGTATCTAAAGTGGTCCAGTGAAGGAACAGTGGTGAACCGGTGACAGGGTCATGGACGTCCGAGGCTCATTAATGCACATGGGGAGCAAAAGGGGGACCAACATATAATAAACATATAATAATAACAGACAGGTGGTCATAATGTTAATGTTATACCTTTGTTATGATTGGTGTATAATCACCTAACAAAGGAAGATGTACATTTTACTTCGAACATTTGTGATGCAGTAGCTGCTATTGGAAGAAATCAATGTTCAGATTTTTCTCAACCTTTTTCAGAATCAGAATCAGGTTTATTGGCCAAGTGTGTTGACAATTTGGTTCCAGCTTTTAGTGACTCTCAAAGTACAGGCATAAATAAGACTATACATTCAGTATATTTATTTATGGGAGAATCCAAAAGTAAGATATATATTTAGTGGTGGTTTCTTTTGAGTCGATTCAAAGAAAAAAAACAAGCTATATTAGAAATATTATTCTTAGCAAGAGAAAATAATCTTGATTATAAGCATATCCCAAATACCCATTATTTTCCACTGTTACATTGTTAGATATCAAATATACACTGGCAATCAAAATTAGAGAACAATTTATAAACAATTGAACAATTCTGAAATAATTTCATCTTCACTGCTCAACACTTGTAGAAGTATTTGTCCTGTCTATACCATTCTACCAGAACACCTTTTTCACAAATTGACTAAGGCATTTAAAAAAAACAACATTATTTTGCAGGAAACACACTGATCAAAATTAGAGAAAACTTTCAGATACCTTACAGTTATTGGTGTTAATCTGGCACCTGGTGCTAATTTCCTTGATTATCTGTCAACCCCTATTTAACTGGCAGCCTAACTTCCAGTTTCACTGACTCTGAAAGATGGTGGGCCGTTCTAAAGTGACTGAAAGCCTCCGGCAGCAGGTTGTCCAGATGAAGGCCAGAGAGATGACCCGATCAGCCATAGCAAGACAAGTTGGTCGTTCCAAATCTGTGATTTCAAGAATATTGAATCTTTACAACATCACAAACTCATTCAAGTCCGCCAAGAAGGCTGGTCGTCCACGGAAGACAAATACAAGAGAGGACAGGATACTGCGGAGGATCTCAATGGGCAATCGTTTCCACACTGCAGCTGGATTTGCTCACCAGTTCAGCGCTGTACATGGTAAGGATCTGTCTCGTCATACAGTGTTGACGTTTAAGAGCATTTGGACTGAAAGCCCACACACCAAACCTCTCATTAGCAGAAAGAATCAAAAGGCTAGACTAAGCATGTTGTGTGGACAGAGGAGAACTGGTCCAAAGTTCACTCCCACTTCAGTGATGAAAGCAAGTTTAATTTATTTGGGTCCGATGGGAAACATTATGTTCGGCGACAAACTGGAGAAAGACTGAACCCAAAGTGTGTAAAGAAGTCAGTGAAAAGTGAAGGAGGAAGTGTCATGGTTTGGGGCATGTTTTCTGCAGCAGGAGTTGGGACTCTTATACAGCTACATGGCAGAGTGAATGCAAATGTTTATCAGAACCTTCTTCAACAACATATGGTTCCTTCCCTGCGTTCATCACCCAATCAGCCCGCAGTGTTCACGCAGGACAACGCTCCATGTCACACAGCAAAATGGGTAAAGCAGTTCCTTGAAACTGAAAACATTGAAATAATGACATGGCCTGCCCAGAGTCCTGATCTCAACCCAGCCTGAGAACTGCAGTTAAAATGTTAAAAGTTACATGTTAATAGTTTCTTCATCTATAGTTGCACAAATGGAGATATGAGAGCGACATTGTAATACACACTAAAAACGGATAAAATGTTACAACTTTGCTGATATTTACGAGTTAACTGTGATGACAAAGGCTGATGAGTTTCTGTGATTATTCTAAAAGTCTAATTCAGTAGTTAAATGATTCTGTGGAGAATCTGGTCCTCAGTTGTGCCTGTTGTGCTGGTGGACAAACAAAAAGTGACAGGGATGAATGGGGTTCTTTCAGGTGCTTAGGTGCCAATGAACTTTTGTTTAATTTTGTAATATGTGGACAACAGAAAGAAATGTTCAGCAAAAAGCCATATCAATTTTTTTGCATAGATAGGAGAAATTCAAATGCTTTTGAAGATTCACTTGATATACTTTTATGTCCTTTGGCAGATGCCCTACTTCAGAACGACTTTTGTCTCATTCATAAAACTGAACAGCGTAGTGGTGCAAAGTGTGCGCAAAGCAAAAGGTGGCTACTTTGAAGAACCTACAATATGACATTTTCAGTTGTTTTACACTTTTTTATGTATATAATTCCACATGTGTTAATTCATAGTTTTGATGCCTTCAGTGTGACTCTACAATTTTCATAGTCATGAAAATAAAGAAAACTCTTTGAATGAGAAGATGTGTCCAGACTTTTGGTCTGTACTGTATGTAGTTACCACCTGCAGTGTTTGAAGAGTTTCAAACACTTAGTGTTACACTTCGTTTACTGTGCAGTGAAAAACAGCCTTGTTTAGTTTCCTTGTTAATGATTATGCTTATTGCAGTTAATGTAAGACCATGTACACTATAGACAAACGTTTGTAGACACCATAAGCTTTGTATGTGCTTTTAAACATCGCACTCCACATTCAGTTCCCATTTATGATAACCTCCACTCTTCTAGATGTTCGATTGTGGTTCTGGAGATTTGTGCAAAGGTGTTTGTAAAGTCAAGTCAGTCAACTTAAGAATAAGCACAAGTTGATAATGTGAATTTGATCGGATGTACTGGAGCACAAGGTTATGATGTGTGTTATGTGTAAGCCTTTTAATCTGCACTTAAACTGGGAGAGTGTGTCTGAGCCATGAACACTGTCAGGAAGACTATTCCAAAGTTTAGGAGCTAAATGTGAGAATGCTCTACCACCTTTATTGGACTTTGCTATTCAAAGAACTACAAAAAGCCCAGAGTTTTGAGATCTCAAAGAGCGTGACGGATTGTAGCGTGTTAGAAGACTGGATAGATGAATGGGAGCCAACCATTTAGGGTTTTGTAGGTAAGTAGCAATAGTTTGTAGTCGATTCGCGGTACAGGTAGCCAGTGTAGGGATGATAAGATTGAGGTTATACGGTCATATTTTCTGTACTAACCGTAGCTTCTTTATTAATGAGACAGGACAACCACCTCATAATGCATTTCAATAGTCCAGTCTGGAGGTCAGGAATGCATGGACTGATGTAGGATGAGTCGGAGTTTCAATTCATCACAAAGGTTTAATAAGGTTAATGTCAGAGCTCTGAAGCAGGCCATTCAAGATCTTCCTCCTCAAGAGAAAGGAAGGGAAAATCTACACATTCCGTACAATTGTGTGCCTCCAACAACAATTTGAGGGAGAAACACATACGGCTGGAAAAAAATCAGGTGTTTCAATACATTTTGTCCATATAGAATATAACTCAGTATAAAAAAGGTCTACCAAACATATCTTTGTGGGCTAAAATGTCATTCTTAATCCCGTGACTGGAAACGTACCCACCTACACGTGTGCCACATACATAAAATTGCACACATTCAGGAATGAACACCCCCAGATGCAAAGGGTGTAATGTGGGTAAACTTGCACTGTGAAACCCAAAGAATCTGTCACACATAGCAGATGAAGAAATTGTGACTTCCTGCTCTGAAAAACACACACACACTTTCCTCCAGCGCACACATACACACAAATGTTTTCTTTCATTGTGCTTTCTCAGTGTTTCAGGAGGAATTTGTTCCCACCTAGGCTGTGGCTGCTCAAGTGTACCACGTACGTAGCACGTAAGATTAATTACTCTTAATCTTATCACAAAATACATAGCGAGATTTGATGTGATGAACGGCCAATCATGTTCAAGAGAACTGCACAGCAAAACAAAATTGAGCAGTATTCAGTAAAGCATTAAGAAACTGTGGCAGGTTTTCTGACACTAATATTTCTGACACTCGGGTATCAATCAATGGATAATACATCATTAAAATAGTTACATTTTTGGGTACATCTATATAAAAGGGTTCAATTGAAGGTTGAGGGGGGCATCAGTTGTACAGACTCAGACCTGCGCAATGGCAGATTGTGATACAGATCATTTTAATTTATTTCACTACTACACTTGTTCTTTTATCCACTGATCAGTAGCACTGGTTCAGACTGAATCTAAAACACAGATTTTTGTTTTGGAAACAGTAGGATTTCAGAAATCCGATCTGTTTAGAACATAATGATTGATAATCATTTGTTTTATTGCATTCTGTTTAATGCTATTTTAACTATAAAAAAATTTTAGTGTGAAAAAATCTGGGATCCAAAGCAACAGATTTTGTCAAAGTCAATATTTCTTGTGTTCAGACACTGTTCAATTCAACTTATCCTGATGCAGTGCAGCGGTAGAATGTAGTCTATTATGCGGAAAAACTATTGTGTTTAACCATGAGGAGTTGTTCTGAGATGTTTCATCATATTAATGGCATTTGGCAGACGTCCTTATCCAGAGCGACTTACGTTTATCCCAAGAATGATAGTAAAGGTCATGTAGAGTGAGGAGGTCTGGGGTGCAGTCAGTGTTACAGCCCACTCAAGATCTTCCACTCCAACCCATAAAACCCTATCTTCATTGTGCACAGGGGCATTGCCATGCTGGAAGAGATTTGGGTCTTCTAGGTCGAGTGAAGGGAAAATTTAATGCTACAATAATATGAATGAACGCAGAGAAATTTAAAGCAGGTTCATCAGAGTATCGGGGATTAGAACAGATTTTAGAGTTTGAATTTCAATTGTATTCGTGGTCTGTGGTATTATTTTCACAAATATATGTAAGTCGTCAACGCAGACAAAGTAATCAGAAGTTGAGAGAACGGAATCACTAATGCAGTAGGTAATGTCTCAGGCTACTGTCTCAAAAAAGGACAAAGTTTTTGTTCAAAATCATTAAATCATTATTCATAAAATATTGAAAGGTTTGAATAGTTTGATTCAACTAATAACTTTTCACACCCACACATTTCTTTTCGTTCACTTCTACAGCACGTATTTTGTCAAACGCTGCAAATTTAGCTACATCAAAGTTTATAACAAACGGCGCAAACGGCGTCAAAACAAGAGCGCATTTGCAACTGTGCACTGATTTTATCTCTCAACGTACGTCTTTGAACTGCTTCACCACTGTCCCACAGCTTCTATACCAAGAAAACATCTATTTACTTCTTTTTATATATTGCTTCATTGAAAAAGGGAAATTTGTGGTTAAGTACTGTGAAACCAGAGATGTTCTAGAGTTATGGGTTTATACTCCACGAGAGCCAACATGTCAACTATTTACCCCTTAACAATATTCTTGGTTTGTATCTTGCCTCAATTTTTTAAGTGTCTTCGAATTAACTTAGGTGGATTTTTTCATTGTTACTGAAAACAAATGTTCTGAAGATCCTGATCTGTAAAATTTTACCCATAGTCACTGCATTTCAGGCTTACCTTGTTAAATACATGGTCTAAACAATAAAGCTTGCATTATAGTAAAAAAAAACAAACTTGGCTGAGCAGTAGCTTATAGATGCATAGACTTTCTGCAGTACCTTTATTCTAAAAAAGAAACAATTCGGCTGGAATTCTGTTGCTAATGGCATGTGAAATTGAAGTTTTTTTTACATTTTACTTGGCTTACGTACTGTATTTATATATTACCCCATATCGATATCGCATCATGGTCCAGGAATCCAGTATATCATTCCATCACAGTCCTGGAATCACAGTATATCCATATGTATATACTGTAGATGGCATAAGAACAAAAAAACTAACTAAAAATAAACAATGCAAAAACAATGTAGCTTAATTAGGATATAAATAAATAGTTTGATATGAATTTATCTAATAGCAATATATCAGCAACTTGTCAAGGAAATCCCAAAGGCCCATTTAATCTTACATCGGGGTTTCCATAATTCAGTTTCCAAATGGCTTGTTTTTCTCCCGTTTTTCACCTTTAAAAAAAAGCAGTTTATACAGGTCAAATCCACAGAATGCTCTCAGAACCTTCTGCTATGTATTCACCGACCTCGTCAGGCTTTATAGGAGAAGACTCAGAGCTTTACCAGGTCAGATGGAAGTAGAATATATGTTGTTATGTGAAAGAGTGACAATTATTGTGCTACAAATTGTATGTCAAGTTAAAGTTTTTTTTCTATAGCCCCTTTCAAAATAGACATTCTCTCAAAACAGCTTTACAGAATGTAAGAGTTTAACAAAATTTAAGAGTTAAGGTGAGCAATGTGTATTTACCCCTGATGAGCAGCCACAGCCATGGCATTTGTGGCAAGCAAAAACTCCCTTAGATTATATGAGGAAGAAACCTTGAGAGGAACCAGACTCAAAAGGGAAACCCATCCTCATCTGGGTGATATCAAGCGTGTAATTATAGTCTTTAAACAATACAGAACACTAGCGAGTGAGAACTAACATGAGCACTTGAATGTAAGATTTTAGTAATGTCCTTTCAGTCTTTTACAGTCATTTGAGGTTATAAAACCAGGAGCTCATAAAATAGCTCAACATTTGAGATCATCACAGATCCAACACCAGCTTCTCCCTGCCGGAGAACACCTTTAAACACTCAAAGAGGTCCAGTGTCCAAACTCCACATGAAGTGGGATCCAAATGGCGCTGGTACGTCTCTAGATGGTCCGGGATGTTTGCTGGGTCGTCATCTACTTCTTTAAAGGTCCACAATCTTCATGAAGTGGGACACGACTGGACCTCAGGATGCCTCGGGATGCCTCGGGATGGGTAGAGAAAAGTCTCCGTCCATGAAAGCAGTGAGTTTTGGGGAATTGTGTGCGTACCAATATTAGTAAAAGGCACTGTACTGCATCACTGAACTTTCTGCAGATGATGGGGGGGAAAAAATCTGGAAACATGAAACATTTATGACCTCATTAGGTAACACCAACTCCAGCCCAGTTCCTTATCATGCGTAAAGGCTCCTGACTCTGCTTTATTACAACATGCAGACAAAAAAAGGGATCTAAAAAAGTGTTAGTGGATTTGTTTACTGTGCTAGACAGATGCTGTCTTACAAGTTCCTCAAAATACTTTTTTTATAAAGTCACATTAAAGAATTGACCCAAAAATTATTTCTATGACAAGACTAGATCAGCCACATTTTAAGATTTTTATAGTATAGAAATTAAAATCAAAACCCTTTTTTTCCCCTGAAAAATATAGATTATAGTGTTTCTTAAAAAAAAAAAGGGGGGGGGGGTTGAATTGTGTGTATGTACAGAGAATACAGCACTGAAAGTAGTCTGAATAAACTGATCCTGTGTGCACATAACTTTGTGTGTGTGGATGCAATGTGCATGCAAAGTGTAATAGATACAGATGAGGAACAAGAAATGGATCATTTCTTCCCCTCGTATGTGAATGTGACTAACAATCTAACAAACCAACACCTACACTCATCAGAACACCTGTACACCTACTTATTCAATATTTACATCAAACACCAGAAAATGATTTAGTGTTTGAAAAACTTGTGAATGTCAAACCTCTATTCAGTAGCCGAGAGTGTATAATGTTGGCATATTTAATAAAGTGAGTATATCTTTCTGATTAAAATACTACAAAATAAATCAAGTCAAGTCAGGTTTATTTGTATAGCGCTTTTCACAACAGACATTGTCTCAAAGCAGCTTTACACAAATCAACAGTGATGGTGAATGGTGTGAATTTGTCCCTGATGAGCAGCCGTGGCGACTGTGGCAAGGAAAAACTCCCTTAGATGTTATGAGGAAGAAACCTTGAGAGGAACCAGACTCAAAAGGGGAACCCATCCTCATCTGGGTGACATCAAGAGTTTGATCATAAATCTTTCAACGATACAGAACACTGGAGAGTGAGAACTAACATGAGTACTGGAGTATAAGTTTATAAGTGATGTTCTTTCTGCAGTCTTAAACAGTCTATATGGATAGTAGCTCCTAGTTTTATGAGCTCAGCAAATGATAGAATTCTAGGTATGAACTCCATGTACTGTACTATCAGCCACTGTGTTCCTCTACTGTATGTGTAACTTGAGGGTTTGTGCTCCACTTTCACTGGTAATCAGTACTGGTACTAAAGTCTCATCTTGAACTGCAGTCACTGTCTTGTTTGTCTTCTTGGTTGTTGGTGGTGTTCACAGTCCTCATCTTTATGCACAGGTTATTGTTTCCTTGTTCCAGTGGTTAACGTTTGCACTCTTAATAAAACATCTCTTGCAGCTGCTTCTGCTCGCATTACATGACAGGTATAGCACTATATAAATTAATCTTGTATTATTATTTATATGATTACATGTAATTACCTTTATCAACATGCCATTTTATCTGATATTATTGTTTTGTGTTTGTGTGCAATATACTAGGTGAGTTTACTCAATAATACACTGATCAGGCATAACATTATAACCACCTGCCTAATATTCAAAGAACTGTAGCTATGCACCGCCATACGCAATAGACTCTGATGCACTGTGTATTCTGACACCTTTACAGTGCCCTCCACAATTATTGGCACCCCTGTTTAAGATGTGGTCGTGGACTTCTAAAAATTCTTCTTTTTTTTTAAACAACATAGAACCCAAATGCAAAAAAAGAGAAAAATCCAACCTTTCATTTAAGTACATTACTTTGGTGGTAAAAAAATCACACATTTAGAAAAAAAAAAAAAAACTTGAAATCATGTGTGCCACAATTATTGGCACCCCTGATGTTAATACTTTGTACAACCTCCTTTTGCCAACAAGACAGCACTTAATCTCCTCCTATAACATTTCACAAGATTGGAGAACACAGAGAGAGGGATTTTTGACCATTCTTCTTTCTAGATCATCCAGTGTCCTGGGTCCTCTCTTATGCACTCTTCTCTTTAGCTCGCCCCACAGGTTTTCGATTGGGTTGAGGTCTGGGGACTGAGATGGCCATGGGAGGACCTTGAGTTTGTAACTGCTGAACCACTTTTGTGTAGATTTTGCCACATGTTTTGGATCATTATCCTACTGAAAGACCCAATGACGACCCATCTTCAGCTTTCTGGCAGAGGCCATCAGGTTTTTATTTAAAATATCCTGGTACTTCAAAGCGTTCATAATGCCATGCACCCTAACAAGGTTCCCAGGGCCTTTGGAAGAGAAACAGGCCCACAGCATCACAGATCCTCCACCATACTTCACGGTGGGCATGAGGTGCTTTTCGGCATACTCATTCGCCAGACCCACTTAGAGTGTTTGTTGCCAAAAAGCTCAATCTTAGTCTCATCTGACCAAAGCACACGATCCCAGTTGAAGTCCCAGTACCGCTTAGCAAACTCCAGACGTTTACGTTTGTGAGTGTTAGTGAGAAAAGGCTTTTTCCTTGCATGCCTCCCAAACAGCTTGTTGGCATGTAGAGAGCGTCTGATGGTTGTTTTGGAGACTCTGTGACCCCAAGAGGCCACTCTTTGATGCAATTCTGTGACGGTGAGCTTGGGAAATTTTTTTACTTCTCTTACCATCCTCCTCACTGTGCGTTGTGGCAAGATAAACTTGGGAGCTCTTCCAGCCTTGTTTGTCACTGTTCCAGTTGTTTTAAACTTCTTAATGATTCCTCTGACTGTAGATACCGGCAAGTTAAGGCGAGTGGCTATTTTCTTGTAGCCATTGCCTGACTTATGAAGGTCGACACACATCTGCCTTACTTGAATGGTGTGTTCTCTTGTCTTTGCCATGTTGACAAATGGGTAAGAGAATTAGGCCTCTGTTTCACGTCATATTTATACCCCAGGGAAACAGGAAATCATGAATTACTAATTAAAAGTCCCTAGATACCCTGACCAACCTTAGCAACTACAGAAAAAAATATATAAAAAAATAAAATAAAATTTTTCAGAGGAATTGTTAGGGGTGCCAATAATTGTGGCACACATGATTTCAAGTTTTGTTTTGTTTTCTAAATGTGTGATTTTTTTACCACCAAAGTAATGTACTTAAATGAAAGGTTGGATTTTTCTCTTTTTTTGCATTTGGGTTCTATGTTGTTTTTAAAAAAAGGAGAATTTTTAGAAGTCCACGACCACATCTTAAACAGGGGTGCCAATAATTGTGGAGGGCACTGTATATCTGAACCAGCAATTTGAGCTACAGGAGCTCATCTGTTGAATCGGACAACACGGGCCGGCCTTCGCTCCCCATGTGCATCAATGAGCCTCGGCTGCCTATGACCCTGTCGCCGGTTCACCACTGTTCCTTCCTTGGAGCACTTTTCATAGATACTGACCACTGCAGACTGGGAATCCCACAAGAGCTGCAGTTTTGGAGGCGCTCTGACCCAGTCGTCTAGACATCACAATCTGGCCCTTGTCATATTCACTCAAATTCTTACGCTCGCCCGTTTTTTCAGCTTCTAACACATCAACTTTGAGAATAAAATGTTAATTTGCTACCTAATAATATCCCAGACACTAACAGGTGCCATGATGAAGAGATAATCAGTGTTTTTCACTTCATTACTCATAATGTTATTCCTGGTCGGTGTATTCCAGGAGCATTACATTAAATATTGTTGTGTTGTATAAACATATTTATGGTGCTATTTCTGTAGATATCAAGCAACAGATTTGAGTCTGGTTCTTCTCAGGGTATCTTCATCATGTGTGGGTTAGTGAAGCATAACCGGTATCATTTTAAATGTAAACTGGTGAAAAAATTGACAGACAATTCAAACCGTGACCTTTCACAAAGCTGGTTTGCAAAAAAAAATAAAAAATGAATAAAACTCAGTCTAGAGTTTGTGTCTCTAGAGGTAGTAATGAAAGTGCAATTTTGGATTGAGTAAAAAAGAAATAAAAAAGTGACAGCATCCATAACTCTAGCACAAATGTATAACATTTATACATAAAGCACATATGCTATATTATGCTAACTAGCTAGTAAACTACTGTAATATAAATTATCCACACTTTAATTATCCACACCCTGATCATACTGCAGTGTCCTCAACTATCATGTAACAATAAGGTACCTATTAATTCGTGTTTCTTTCTCCCCCACTACCCTCCTAAGACACTCCTGAGGCACCAGTGACCCTTTCCCTTTCTTACCTTGCCTATGGGCGAAGTTCTCTTCAATTCCACATTACTCGCTGCTGAGGATGGTTCCATGTGAGCAGTCTACAGATCCATGAAATTGCTGTGGAAGGTAAACTCAAGAACCATTAGGATGGATTTGGACTGTAATTAAAATAAACAGCTTGGTTATACTATGGTTGAGGGCTGCAATTGCCATGAAGGGTTTTGCATTTAAACTCAAACCAGTGAACAGCTGATAACCTCAACAATGACAAACTTAGGAATGGACATTTAGTGTCACCCAGATGAGAATGGGTTCCATATGGGGACAAATAAAAACAACAAATATATACATATGTTCTATTTGTACTCTATTTATTTCTGTAAAGATGTAAAAATGTGCATTGTGAAAAGCACTGAATTGAACTAAACTGTTTCAAAACAAAAATCCACTCGTAAAAGCCAGGAGCAGGTCACGTGACCAGGACCAAAGAGTATTGCAACTTAGGAGCATTTCTCACAAAAGCTCATTTCTCCCTGGAGCTGAATAAGAGAAGGTGGCAATTGTTGTATTTTGTGCACTATTCTTAGTGTGTGTATCGGTGTCAGGGCTGACGGAGAACCTGCTACACAGGTCTGTGCTGCAGTACTCGATATAACCTGAGACAAAGTTTACTGCTCTCTCCATTTGTGTCACAGTCTAAATACAATATACTGTAACACTGAACACTTTATTAGGAACACCCAGCAACTCACGAAATTATCCAATCAGCTAATCATGTGGCAGCAGCGCGAAGCTGAATTCATACGAAAAAGAACCAAGAACTTCAGGTAACGTTCATAACCATCAGAATGTGAAACACATGATATTAGTCAAGATTTTGACTGCGGCACGGTTGTTGATGACAAACACACACCAGTCTCTCAGGTTTCCTCAGAATAATCAGATAAAGAGAAAAAGATGATTTAGTGAGCTACAGCTGTACAGAGAGAAATGCGTTGTTTTTGAGAGAGATTAATGGAGAATGGCCAGACTGGTTTGTGCTGACTAAAAGGATACAGTTACTCAAAAACACGGTACAGTTGGGATGAGCAGAAAAGCATTCAGTATGCAAAACCTGTTGAACCTTGAGGCAAATTGGCCACAACAATTAATGATGTTAAAAATCTCAAAGAAATCTTGTGAAATTCAAGCATTGGACATTGTCTTTTTAAACAGAGCAAATGGAGGAGCTACTCAATATCACTATAGTGCTCTAAATGAATGCTCAATGAGGGTATATTCTACATTAGGGACGTGCATCTCCATAACCGAGGCTGATTCAACTATTCAACACAATCTGATGCAATACAACATGGTACAGATAGTTCGTTTTTATTTCTTCGGCTCAGACAGACAGCAAATCCTAAGTGCCTTCTGATTTTAACGCATGGCCCTTTCACAAACAGGCCTTTGTAGTGCAAAAAAGAAAAAAGTTTAAACCAAAACCAGACGTACAGTACTTTGACTGTTCTACCTCTGCCATGTTAATCTGCACTGTATTACCAAAAGTATGCAGACACCTGTTTATTTGTAGGGTATGCGCATTTGAGCATCGCATTCCGCATTTAGTCCCAATCTGCTCTTATACTTCTCTCCACTCTCCCCAGATGACGTTTAACTAGATTTTGG
Organism: Silurus lanzhouensis; assembly: GCA_039877035.1. NCBI lineage: Eukaryota > Metazoa > Chordata > Actinopteri > Siluriformes > Siluridae > Silurus > Silurus lanzhouensis. The sequence goes on along the minus strand of JBCEWE010000291.1, from coordinate 1,820,157 downwards.
AATGTGTTTGTGGACATTTGTGTTAATCATCCACAAGGTTGGTAGTCAAGTCAGGTACTGATGTAGGTGAGGTGATCATTCAAAGTCAGAGTTCTATAGCAGGCCGCTCATCTGCCATGTAAATGATATCTTTACGGAGCTCACTTTGTGCACAGGGGCATCGTCATGAAACAGGTTTGGGTTTACAAGTTCAAGTGAACGCTTAATTTTAACATACAACATCCAAAGACGTCCTATACAATTGTGTGCCTCCAGCTTTTTGGTAAAGGTTTGGAGAAAACCGCTGAGACAGTTTAGCGAGGAGAAATCAATCTAAAATATTGGTCACAAACTATTGCTCACTTTCTAAATAATAAAAGTAAATCGCCTCTACTAATAATTATATATAAATAAATCGGTTTTTACCAATGCAAATATGTTAAAAACCGAAATTGCTGAATCTTACCATCACTAACAGGAACACTTCACAAGACCTGCCGAGGTGCTCTGACCCAGTCATCTAGCCATCACAGTTTGGCCCTTGTCAAAGTCACTCCTTACATTTGCCCATTTTTCCTGCTGCCAACACATCAACTTCAAAGACTGAACTTTCAGCCAAATATATCCCACCCCTTGACATGTGATCACCAATGTTATTCACTTCACATTTGATGAATGATCAGTAATCATTACTTTGTGATAAGAGAGATGAGAAAATTGCCATGGTTATAGTGACCTCACTTCACACCACCTCCTAATAGATAATACGATAATCATCCTGGGATAAGAAAAGTTTTTGAGAAGCTCAATCCTGGACTGTGAAATGAAGAGTGTAGAATTAGACATGGTTCCTCGAAAACACGCATTCGAGTGAATTAATACAAAAATACACACAGCCACACCACCCACACACACACTCAAGACCATACTCTCTGAGAAATCATTAGACAGTTGTACAAAACTCTAAATTTTTTTTTATTAAATTCTATTGTACATTTTTTCTTTCATATATAAAAAAGTTCTACAGTGACAGGGTTGGCATGTAACCGGAAAAGGACAGCACACTGTTTAGACCTTTTTAATACACAATACCTAGCACAAGAATAGTACAAAACAGAATAGACACTGGTACAACAGGTACACTGAGACACAAGACATGTGTGAGTGTATTTGTGTTGTAGTGTGTTTGAGTGCCTTTAAGGACGGGGGGTGGGGGGGTTCGGGGGAGACGTGTTGCTGCTTGTGTGATCAAATAAATAAAAGATAATTCTTCACTCTGGAATTAGCTGCATCCTCTGTTCAAAAGTAAGGACAGCACATTGTGCATTGATTGACATTGATTTTTTTTTTTTAGCCACACACACACACACACACACACCCACACACACCCACACATACACACACACACACACACACACACACACACACACACACACACACACACACACACACACACACACACACACAACTCTCTCACACTTCCTCTATCTTTCTCTCTTACACACTCGTACTACGGAAGTTCTAAGAGGCCATGCCTTCACATTTTTTTCCTTTCTTGTTTTCTCGTGATCTCAACGAAAAAAAGTTGTTTTCTCGTTATCATGACATTTTCTCGTGATCTTGACATAACCAAAGTCGCTTTCTCGCATCCAAATGCTCGGAAAAATGAAGTACTGGTCATGAGGGAACGACGTTTCTTCCGTCAAGGTCATGAGAAATTCTAAGTGGTGATAACGAGAAAAACATTTGTGTCGAGATCGTGAAAATAAAAACCAAGCAAGAACAATTGTAACGCGTGGCCTTCTAGGACTTCCGCACTCGTACTGCTGCAGACAATATTTGTAGCTGACAGTCTGCAACACAAGCCTGCATAATAATATGTGGACATAAAGGTTTTTTTTTTTTTACATGCGCACATCTCGTGTCCTGTTTGGGATTCCCAGACGTACTTCCCACATCTATCTCGTGTTTATCTGTATTGGCCGGGTTACGCTCGAAGGACCTTTTGGTGTGAACTCTGCTCTTCATCTTGATTCACAGACACTCACAGCGCAGTGTGCGGTTTAAAAGAAAAGCTGCGTCGGGTCGAGGTGCGGTGATGCTAACACGCACGTCCGAAAGCGTGTCGAGAACTTCTTTCCATCGTTACAAAAACTACAGACGTTTTCACCACCCTTTGTCTGAACGGTGTAGTGTGAAATAAAGTGTGTGAGTTGGGAGTGTGTTTCTGTTCTGGCATGGATAAAAGAAAGGACTCTACAAAAATCTACCGGTTTCGATATTTAAAAAACACAGAGACTAGAGACGAAAAACGATACACACCGAACGCCATGCCCGAAGTTATTTAGCACCGAAGAGATGGATTACTGTGTTGGAATTTGTGTCTGTGACATCCACAATATGAATCTAGTTACACAGGCCATCTTTGCGTGCCTGTGTCACGTCCGTATAGTTATGCGTTTCAGGTGTTCATGCATGCTTTCTCACCTTTATACTCATGTGCTTGTGTGTGTGTGTGTGCGTGTGGGGAAGTGTGTGTTTCAGTCACTATCGCTAGTGTCGCTGCTGGGAACACCCTGCACTTTGTTCCGGTGCTGCATGGCGCGATGATAGGCCACCTGCACAGACTTCCTGATGTTGGATTTCCTCCCTTCCAGCATCTTCTCCTTATCCAGCTCTTCATCCACACCCAAAGGTACGAGCTTCGAGCGCGGCAACCACTGCCTGTGCACGCACGAACACACACACACACACACAAAGTGATCAAATGGTTTAACACAAACTCAACACTTGTACACAGTTTGACATCCTAGGCACGTTTCAAACCGCACTGCTCCAATTCATTTGATACTTTTCAGCACATTGTGTCATGCTCGTTTCCTCTGTCCTATTTACTGCCCTTTGTTCTTTGCCGCAGGATGTGTGTAAGCAGAAAAAAACAAAAAAAAACATGAAAGCTGAACCAATAAAAAGCTAAATTTATTAGTAAAAATCAAACAACAACTCTAATTTGCATTTAAGGCATTTGGAAGATGCCCAAACCTAAAGCGACTAACAATTATCTCATTTACTTAAGTAAGGGGGTTAAGGGCCTTGCTCAGGGGCCCAGGAGAAACAGCTGAGTGGTAAAGGGGTTTATATTCATGACTTTCCACTCAGAAGTCCAGCATCTTAACTTCCCTAAATCGTACTTACTGGTGCGAACCAACAGATAATATATAAATTACATTATATACACTGTATGTGCAGGGACACCCGCAAGACCCCATGCAAGACCAATAAGGAATTTTATTTTGGGGCAGAGAGCGAGAGAGAGGACTCCTGAAGACCAAACGACATCGAGTGCTTGCAGAAGAAAGTGAATTCTCAGAACAAGTTTCCTTTGGTGTCACAGATATGCAGTCCTACATGGTACAGCACTGCACATTACAATGCAGTCAATTATTTAGAAAAGGAGTTCATGAACCTTCCTGGAAACATGGCCAAGAAACCACAATTAATAATGCAAAAATAAACGGAGGGAGGGAGGCAGGAGAGTGTCATTATTTTCATAGATTGTTTTATTTTATTTTTGTAAACCCAAGGCCTCAGTGTGAATTTATGTAATGTGTAATGCACGTTATTTCTTATCAATATTATTACTAAAAATGGAGTCTGTAGACGTTGTGACCTATTTGTCAGGAGCACAAGTGTCTCACGGCCTACCATATATCAAGGAGTCTTAAAAAATGGTGATCAGTATGGGAGAGTACACTGTAATTTGTTAATAATTTACATATTACAGTGCATCATTTTAAAAAACAGCAATTTACTCTACCATAATTAAACTCTACAGTATATATGTAGGTAGCAGCAGGTGCGTGGACAAGCGTATTGGACGACGGAGCCTGATGCGCTCTTTCAGTTTCAGTGTAGGGTGACGGCGATAAAAAGGAGAGAGACGAGATAAAATTGGGCTTTGAACCACTAAAAACACGGGGGAAAAAAAACGATCTAACGACAAGACAACTGAACTCTGATGATGGCTGGCGAGAGTAAGACACCTCGCACCCGGGCAGCGTCCCAAATGTATTGTACGTAAAATTGTTAATATTTAAAAATAAATTCTTCGAACCATCATAACTCGGGGACTACCTGCATAAATACACACTTAGACATTTCATTAGACCAAATGGATCAGCAGGTATGTATGTGGCCAAACATATACATTACCAATCAGAGTTGAAAAAGTATAGTTCACGTTCCAGCAGTCCCTTTCAAGCTGGTCATAGTGCATCCGGAAAGTACATGCATCGGAAAGGTCACTGTGCTTATTGGGACCCTCAATACTATTTTTTGTTCCCTTCTTCAGATCTGTGACTCGTTACAATCCTGTCCCAGAGGTCTACAGATAATTTCCTAGACTTTGTACTGACATGCACTGTTAACTGTCTATGGACAAGTGTGTGCCTTTTAAATCATGTCCAATCAACTGAATTTCCCACAGGTGAACTCCAATAAACTTGTAGAAACACCTCAAGGATGATCAGTGGAAACAGGATGCACTTGAGCTCAATTCTCAGTGTCATGGCAAAGGCTGTAAATACTAATGTACATGTGACTTTTTTCATTTTTTTTTACATTTGTAATAAATTTGCAAAGATTTCAAACAAACTTCTTACACGTTGTCATTATGGGATATTGTTTGTAGATTTAGGAAAATAATGAATTGAATCCATTTTAGGAGTACAGCTCTAACATAACATAAAATGTGGAAAAAGGGAAGCGCTGTGAACACTTTCCGGATGTATGGTAATCTGACGTTTAAAACAACCAGTAATTAAGTATTCCTCTACCTTAAGAAGGGGGGAAAAAATCCTCTGTTATACCATATGGATTTACTAAGCGGTCACTGTTACATCAGAGTTGAAAAGATATGAAATGTGCACAACAGATACTATATGAATGTGTCATCACACCAGAGCACTGTGGAATTGTTGATTCTGATTGTTTAAAATGGAGCGAGTCATTTTCTGTAATAGCAGCTCTGGCAATCATGCTGTAATTGAAATCCCAGGATTATATTAATGCACTGGTTTCTAATTCACTACTTCGTCTATAGTAACTGTCTCTATAATAATAGACACTTCAAAGCATTTTTGTTCGTCGCTCTGGATAGGGGCGTGTGCTAAATGCCGTGACTGTTACTCAGTGACAGGTTGATAGACGAGCCAGACGATTAAAGGTTAATGATAAACTGAGTGTTGAACTTAAACAAAAAGACAATCATTGCTATTGTGAAGCTTTTCTTGCAAGAAGACTTTTTAACATCTGTGGAGGTTCTGAGTAATTTAGAGGTAAAGGAAGGTGCGAGGCAATCTTCATAAGAAGGGATATACCGTATGTTTTACTGAGAAACCATAAAGAGGAACAAGTGTTTTTGTCTTGGTAATGTAGAAAAAGAGAGAGTGAGAGAAAGAAAGAACGAGACAGAATGAGAAGAAGAAAGTGAAAGAACAAGTGAAATACCCAACACCCAAACATGTTTTTTCCCCTTCTATGGCACCAGCACATAACAATAGGACTTTTTGTTTGCTCATTTAGATGCGCTGCAGAAATGAAAAAATAATCTGCTCTCAGAATTGCTTTCGATTTTCAAAATATGAAAAGTGCTAAAGTTTTGAGGTCTTATCAACAAAAGGGCCAGTGTGGATGCAGATGCCACCATGCAGAAGAACTTGAGCCAAGCTCAACTAATTAAACTGGTGGGACTCAGGAGTGGCTACTGCTCAACTGAAATGAAAGGCTGCACCCAGTAACGCCCGAGTGACCAGATAAAATGACAACATTGAACGGAAGATACAGAACTCACTTGGTAGCTTAGCAGAACATGTGCAGATAATAACAATAACAATATAATCAGGTCTTTAAAAAAATTGAGGAATCAAAAGGGAGCCACTAATAGAAACAGAAAGACCAGAGCTCCAGACAAAAAAAATCAATTAAGAAGCCATTGGCTCCTATGAAAAAAACGACAGGCGCCAAATTATATTTTTAAGTGCCACAAAAGAATGAACTTTAAAACATGTAAAACACTTCCATTCATCCTGTCGTGTTTACGTCTGCCATCTTTTTTTACAGCATGGCCTGGGAACTGAAGCGATCGTGTAGGCGGTGTTAAATTTTATTCTTAACTCTTTTCATTCTCTTTCGTCACGCAGTCCGCATGCACGAGACACTGCGAGCGCTAACGGTGTTTTCTGTGGCCGCTTTTCACCATTATGTGATCACAGGCATTTTTATGCTTTTGACTATCGCCGTGTTTTCTTACTGTCTCTTTATTTAAAATGATCTGTTTGGGTAATGAAATCGGTTTTCCCTGCAATTTCTCTGCCCGTTTCAGAGCAGCATTTTAGTCGCAGTCTGGAGCCCTGAAGACCAATATTAAGACATTGAGCCTCGAGTTTGACATTAGATTTGATTGGCATTGAACAGAGTACAAGGACCGGGTCAATGGAATGCACAGGGCATGGGACAAAATCTGAGAGCTTTTGAGATGTTTGGTCTAAATGCAAAGCGATTTGGCGCAAACAAAATATGGTTGAACATAACAGGACAAGAAGGACATTGGTAGTAGCGGTCGACCAGTATGGGTTTTACTCCGGCCGATGGCGATATTTAGAAAACAGGGTGTCATTCTTGCTACTTGTCTTTGCAACTTAGAAGACATGATTCAAACCGTTAGAAACGATCACGGAAGGTGTAAACTCTGCTTGCTTATATATATATATATATATTTACAGTTCTGGCCCTTCTGGTTTTCCTGATAAATATACATATTTTTTAATCATGCAATCTACTCACACTACCTTTGCGATCGACCGGTAGATTGCGATCGACGTATTGGGCACCCCTGCTCTAGACTTTGTGAGAACAGAACAGAAACACTTAATTTGATGTTGCAATACTGCAAAAAGAGAAATAAGCATTGGGGAAGTCCATACTTTCTGGAGGGACAGTGGTTGTTCTAGTAAGTGTATGCTTATGTTATAATGGTTGCTCTAATGAGCAATTTTGAAAGGTCTCACACACACACACACACACACACACACACACACACACACACACACACACACACACACACACACACACACACACACACACACACACACACACACACACACACACACAGTGATTTGACTCACCATGTCCTCTTGTTGTCAAAGAAGAGCACTAGAAACAGATGCTCCCGGGCTTCCTGTGTCATCTGCTCCCCCAGCTTGAGCACCTCTAGTGGGGGAACAGGAATCGGGACGCCTCTATGGAACATGCCCTCCCGTGGCATTTTGGGATCAATGATCTGGGGGGGGGGAGAGAGAGAGAGAGAGAGAGAGAGAAAGAGAGAGAGAGAGTGTTCAAGTTTTTACATTTTCTGCTACATCTGAAATATAGTCATCCCCCCAAGTGTGGTTGGACTTGTGATCATGTTTGACGCATGCAAGTTCTGCACAAGTGTACAAATTTTCTTCCATTTCCTGTCATAGCACAGATACTGACTTACTGTTACAGAAGTGACAGCGTGACTCAGGGATATAGTAAAGAATTTTCCACTTGACTCATTAAAAACAAAGTGGTATGAACTGTAGTTTTCAGGTATTTTATTTAATGGATACTAGTCTACTGAGAACTGGTGTAATTGATAAGATCCCAAACAAATTGCAATTCAAAGTCCATGCTCTGTGGACTCTGTGGATTTTCATACAAAAAAAAAAAGAAAAAAAAATAGAAATGTATGACCAAAAATTTTTAAAACACTGCATCGCTTTTTCTGTACACTATAGACATTTCAATTTGAATTTAAAAGACCAAAGATGAGAATTTCAGCTTTCATTTGCTGACATTTACGGGTGTTAAACAACCGTGCACCTCAAATGTATTTAATCAGATATCTGTAAAGCAAACAACACTCATTATTTGTATGCAAATGTCTTGCTTGCAATAAATGCATCAAGCCTGTAGCACATGCGACATCACCAAACTGTTGCATTATTTGTTTGTGGTGGATTTTCCATTTCCATCTATGTCATTTGGAAGACGCCCTTATACTGAGCGACTTACAACTGAGCAGTTAAGGCTTCTGTTTCTACACTTTGGACTTTTTCTTTGAGGTTGAACTCTATCCATTTCTGTGCAAACTCCAGTCCAGAGTGATTAGAATCGTGATGAATAGTGACGAATCGTGATGTATGTATCTATATTTCTAGCCTCAAAGTATCCTAAAAATAGTAAATTGTGACAACTTCACTTCGACTACACCGCTGCCCTATGGAAGCTGTTCCTGATGTCACAAAATTGTTTCTGTGGTTTTCTTTTGCAGAAACAAAGTTAGGCATGAAATACTGGTGTTTTCCTTGGCCGACCTGTTTAATGTCCGATTCTCAGTACAACAGTGCCATTCGAAATTGTTGTGTTGTCTATAGCCAATGCTTATACAATGGCTATGATTTGTATTTTTTGTCAGCATCAAGTGCAAGTGCTGCTTATCTCCTGTAGACAGCTCTCATGCTCTTCCTCTTTTACAACAAACACAGTCTTCACTGGTGAAACCCAAAACTTTAACCAAGAGTGGCCATTCAGAGCCAATAATAAATAAAATAAAGGGCTCTGGGACTACCTGTATATATAAAAATGAATTGTATAAATGTATACCTCAAAGAAAGGAAAATCCCCTAAGATCACATGAAGAAGGAACCTTGAGAGGAACCAGACTCAAGAGGGAACCTGCACTCATCTGAGTGCCAATTATATACCTTTTGACTTGTACACTTGTATAGTATAAAGTCAAACAAATTGCAATTGCAATTCAGAGAGTCTGTGTACTTGTGAGTGAGACTTACCAGAGCAGGATAAGAGGGGTATCCTCTACACTTGGCCCATACGAGATCAAGGGCATCTAGAGCCGTGTAGTCAGTTGAACCCATCCAGCAGCCTGACCTACTCCGGCCTCTAACTACTAAAGACACAAACACACATTAATGAGCAATTCTTTGTGTCCATCATCGTAGGTGAGGGTAGTTATACTCACAGTGTGAAACTCCTCTGGCTCCTCCCACTGAATAGGAGTCATTCTCAGTTCCAGAGGTTTCCTCGCTGCTATCGTCTGGAAATGTCGAGCGTGAGAATGAAGTCTTCCCACGACCCTGCTTCGAAGGAGTGGTGCTGATATAAGGAGACAAAAAGAAACAGGGAAAAGCCTCAGAATCAGCTGTATCCTTACAGATTATATACACATTAGCTGTAGTGTGTGCAAACCTTGTTCTGTCCGAGGCAGCACTGCTGCTGCTGCTGGTTGTAGACTCCGAGTCAGAGCTGGAACGGGGATAACGGGACTCGTTCCTGTATACCAGGAAACTCTCAGTTACAGGCTTGCTGCCACCATCAAAACCATTACTAGGTAGACCTGTGAGAATTAAAAAGTTGAATTAATACGAAAGCTTAAGCAGAAAAGCTATTTTCTCACTGCTTTTTCCCTTTGAAAGGCAGAATAATGTCAAATAAGTAAGGGATGATATGAATGCCTGGTGATCACTAGCATGAAACATATACCTTCAGTTAGTGACCAGGGACAATTACAGTACTGTGTAGTAAAATTAATTATCCATATTGTAAAATACAAGGTAGGTAAAAGACAAGTATTCAAAAAGCACCAAAAAAAAAAAAAAAAAAAAAAAAAAAAATTATATATATATATATATATATATATATATATATATATATATATATATATATATATATGTGCGCGTGAGAGCGTGCACGTACCGAGACCCACGTGATCATTGTCACTCTCACTCTCAGAGCTGGAACTGGAGCGAGGGCTTCGTGGTCTCTTGCGCTGCCGTGCTGTAGTCATCAGTGGGAGCTCTGGAGGTCCTATGGGACTGGAGTTCATTGCTCCAGAGTTGTGTATTGCGTCACGTCTTTTAGGGGGGCGGCCCGGGCGCTTCGGTGGCCCTGTTGCCTTCGGGTTCTTTTTGGAAAACAGGATGGAGGTGCGGCGGCCCACTTCAGACGCCAGTGTAGAAGCAGTGGCAGTAATGTCTTGACCAAGAAAGTCATAAAGGCACATTTTGTTTAGTTGTTTTTTAACTTTACATGCATTTCCCCAAATCTGGTGAAAATGATTAATAATTCATTTTGTTTTCACAGAATATTACTAGTACATGTGGAAAAGCACAGTTTAAAACTGTGCGCTGGTAAATTGTGTGCATTTATTTGATCCCACCTTTTCCACTAATCTCCTGGCTGCTGCTCTCCCCTCCCTCGTCATGACACGTGGCTCCTGACGTATGGTGTGTGAGGTTAGAGCCACAGTCTCCGGAAGCTCCTGATTCTCGGTTGCCCCCGATGGACCCGCCGTCTCGCTGATGCGCCAGCTTGCGCTTAATGACCGTCATCTCCTTCCTCAGAGCTTTGGCCCGACGAGAGCGCCCGATGCTGTGCTTCCCCGAACTGACATCATCGAAACGTGCTTGCAAGACCCGTAACTGCTCGTCCAGCGGCAAACGCCGCAGGTCTAAGATACATAGAGAGAACAGTCAGTAGATCTTCAGTAGATAAACATTTATTTATTTAAAAAGAGAAAATCTAAAAATGAACGTTCCTACTAGGGGTGCCCCCAAATAATGGAGGTGCTATGAAACGAGGATCATACCATTTTGGTTCTATAGGGGGTGGTCAATGTCTGATAACCTACCAGACCGGTTTTCTCCCAACAGGTTAATATACAGCCTATTGTGATAATGCTGTTAATAAAAATGTGAAAAGAAAGAAGCTTTTTTAACGTGTGCAAATAAATGCAACCCCCAAATTTTTTTTCTACATTTTCTTCTATATATTTGTCTGATGTTCTGGATAGCATGGCTTTCAAATGATATTAGAATTGTTTTACAAATGTTTTTCCACATCGCCTGTTAACTATAAAAGATAAAAAGGCATTGCCAGTCATCAATTGACAGGCAGATTTGGTGGCTTTATTAGAAAATTGTTTCTGTGTGTGAAAGAAAATAAAAGTTGTCTTACTCACTTGTTAACTACCTGGTGTCATCCTATCCCTGCCCCGCCCCCGCAACACACACACACACACACACACACACACAGACACACAACACACATGATTTGACTATCGGTCAACTATAGACAATACTTGGCAATTCTGATTTGACTACGTAAATCCTTAGTTGGAGACACCCCTAGTTTCTACATATCTCAAGGCCATCTTACCGTCTTCATTAACAGAAGGGGAGCCCTCTCTTTCTCTTTCCTGCTCTCGCTCTCTCTCCTTCTCCCGCTGCCTTTCTCTTTCTCTTTCTCGCTCCCTTTCCCTCTCCCTGTCTCGCTCAGGGGGGGACTCGGGACTGGGCTCTCGCGGCAGGTGCATGCCCGTGTCGAAGTCGTAGCCGATTCGCTCGGCCTGTCTCCGGGAGTGTCGCAGGATCCCGTTGCCCGTCTCCCGCAGCCTCAATGCTGCCCGGTAGAACACCGTGTCCTTGGCGTTGTATTTAAGACAGTTGTTGACGATGAGCAAAAAGTCCCCCTCGAAGGTATCAAAGCTAAGGTAGCGATGAGACTCCAGACACGTCCACATGGTCTGGAAATCCATGGGCCGCTCAATGTGGTCCAGGTAGTCGGGAACCTGAGGTAATACACACATTCGTGTACAAATGTATGCAGGTGCGTCAGATACATAAGGTTTTCTATAAGCACACAACCCACACAAGACCACATTCTTTCGCTCTTTTAAAAGGCATTCTACATATTTCCCGGAATATTTGAGGCAACGGTACTTTGAATGAAATCATTATCCTAGCATCGGTTCTACTCAACGGTTAATAAAGTGTGACTTTATGGCGGTGAATAATAAAGTACAGAAAATAACCAGGTGAAGGCGAATAAAGTATGCGTACGTGTGTACCTCGTTCAGCGGCACGGGCTCGGTGAAGAAACTGTTGGTGTCTCGCTCCTGCAGTTGTTCCAGCGTACTCCTCAACAAGGCCAGGAACGGCGTCAGCTGCATTTCCAAGGCCAACTGCTGAACCTTAAGCTACCAAAGTACAAGAGAGCGTTTTTTTTTTTTCCTTCACCATGCAAAAATGCAGAATCATGAAAACCGAATGCTTTTAGACACCGTGTCTCACCGCTTCCCTCTTGAGTTTCTCTCTCTTGCGGATGAGCTCCACCAGCAGTCTGGCCCTCTCTAGGTCGTGCCTGAGTCTCTGCCATGCTTTTAGTTGTTCCTTCAGCGCGGTGTGCTTCTCCTCGCCATCCTTCAACCACAGCACACTCAGGTTTCAACACAACACCCAAAGTCAACGTTCATTTTAGCGTTTTAAGTAAAGGCGACAAGGAGATTCTTGGTCTTAACGCTAGTGATGTTCGCAGAGATTACCTTTGCCTATAACATACATTTACTGCATTTAGTAAGAATTCTTATCCAGTACTTTTGAGTCTTAAACCCTCAAGTTAAAACAAATAAATCAGGATGTTAGAAGATAATTAATTAAAACCATACTTAGGAGTAGTGTGGGTTTAAATCATGAGTTCTCCTTTATGTTAAGGGCATGTTTAAGTACTTAATGAAGAAGTGGCTTTTCAGGATTAGTGGTGTCCGATATTAACAGAAAAATTATATCTCGATATTTTGGGGATTTTATCCGTTTATAACGATAATTAGACGATATTTTGCTGAGCGTCTCTTTGTGCTGGTACCTTAAGGACCGTAGACAGATGACTCCTAAGATTATTATTTTTTTTATTCTGTATGGTGGTCAGTTCACAGCATTGATAGAGATTCAACTTTTCCAAAAGGTTTGAATTAAATATTTTATAGGCAGATTTTCGACCTTTAGAAAGCCAATTTTTTTATAGTGTGCATCATCTTTTGAGCCAAAATCTTACATTTAAATCAGTCAATTAGAATAGACATTTTGTCTGTTCCCAAGCAAATTAAATTAGTACTTTATAACATTTTAATATGATATAAATATAATGTACATTCATTTTATGTTTTTTAAAAGCTGAATTTTGGAAAAAAAATATATATATGATAAAATAAGTACACATTTTCTGTCCCAGTATCTTGAATTTTGTGATCATAATAAATGCGTTTTAATAAAAGAATTACAGTAAAAAGAATGCAGTAAAAGAATGTACCTAAAATGTGCACACACACGAGCCTAATCTACTAAAATTCATCACATAATATATGCGTTCACTCTGTAACTCGAGCAAATCGAATACAAAAAATAATCGAGGAAAATAATTTGTCCATTTAACTACACATGAAGCATTGGGGTTTTTTTTTTTATGTGTTTCCCCACAGACCATTTTTACTGACGCACCACCTGCTAAACTCTGGAGCACTCTGGAAATAAATAGAGGAACGGAAAGAAAACAGCAAGGGGCGAGGAGGTTCATATGGAAGCCAGTTTCCGCCACAAAAAAAAGTTTGCCTAATTCCGACTTTTTTTCTCGAAATTGCTACTTTATTTCTGGCAATTCCGAATTTTCTTTCTCACAATTCCGACAGTGTCTCACTTTCTGTCAGTGTCTCTGCAGTGCCAGAAAGTTTTACACAGCGAAAATGAAATTGGCCAAAATCAATAGAATCGCATGGTATTAAATGGAGCCTCCGATCCCTGAAGAAGAACTCTGTCTAACAATCAGCTCTGGAGGAGACGGAAAAAGACAGATGAAGCAGAGGAGACCTCGTTCATACACCAACAGCTCCAAACTTTAGGCCGACAACATGGTTACCGGTGGGTGCACCAAAAATGTTGGATTTCACGAGAAATTAAATTGGAATTGCGAGAGGAAAAAAAAAGTCGGAATTAGGCAAACTTTTATTTTATTTATTTATTTTTTATGATGTGGTGGATATAGGTTTCTATAGGATTCAGGCCAAAGAAAACAACAGAAAGTTAGGAATAATTTGAAACTAAAACTAAACTGCATGTCTTCCCTCACCACATCCATAAACCTCCTCCTTGGCCTTTCTCTTTTCCTCCTTACTGGTGGCTCCATCCCAATTACGATATTATTATAAACGACATATTGTAAACCCCTAGGTACCAGGACAACTGTATGTATGACTACCCTGTGTTTTGAGATGGATGATGGAGCAACTGAAAGAATTTTACGTTTACTACAGTTTACAGTAAAAACTGTTTTATACTTGTGTACGAGTGTGTGCACACAGACCGTAGTTATCGAAGGAACAGGCTCAACATTGCGTTGGGACTGCAGGTGTGTCTGAAGACGGCGCAGCAGAGGGACGCCGTTGCGACTCTGTCTCTTTAGGGTCCAGTAGGCGTGCAGCCTCTGCATGAACTGACTCTTCCTGGGTACTGTCAGATTAGACGTGATCTTGCTCAGCCTACAGAGATGGAATACAGGATGTAGAGTAGCAGACGAGAAAGAAACATTGCAGATGAACAAAAAAAATAAAAAGGAAAGGGGAAATGGAAAAGCAGCAATTGGTGAATTAGTTATGCAGTTATAAACACCTAAAATTATATTATATTCTTACATTACAATTACTATACTGTTAATATCCAGTGGCAGACCATCAGGGTCAGCAAGACCTTCTCTGGTGACCTAAATTCTATTAGAATCCCTCACTTATGTTTCTCTTTATTTTATAGCTTTATTTAATGCAGGGTTTTTAACACGTTTCGTCCAAACAGATTCCAGCTGTCACATTACATGTTGCCATGGTCAAAGAAATCTACCGTGAGGACTTCAGAATTAAACACTGCAGGCGGCTGTAACTTAAATGTGAACGAAGCTGTAGCTTTAACTCGAATCAGATTTCGAATTGGCCATCTAGCAGGCATACAATAACATCAGCATTTCATTGTACTTTGATTGGATGGTCAGACTGCGCCCTAGTCAGTGCTCACAAACTGCATCTGTAGTAAAAAATATATATTCCTGGAGATTTAATAGCTGTTTTTTCATTCCACGATGACTGATGAACTGATTTAGCCATAGATACACTTACAAGATAGACATTTCAAAAAAAGCTGGACATTGTGAGGAAAGTTCAGCCAAAACAGTTGTTAAACTTTTTTTTCCCTTTCTGTAAAATCTGCACAAAAACATACAATTACCCCCTAATTTCAAATCCACAATAAAACCGCATTGCAGAGGAAAAATCACGACTGGATGCATTTAAATACGGTGTTTTCGTCTAAAAGTTCACACGATCATTTTCAATGGTTTGCAACAAAATGTTTATCCACACTGAAAGGTACCTGTACTGCGCATGAGCAAAAGGCAAGGCGCTTCGACCCGAGTCATTTCTGCCTGGTGTTTCTTTACTTTCTGGCTCTTTGAAACGTCGCACCAATTCCTTAAAATGCTACCCAAAAACACGTTTTCAAACTTTTCCACAAAGCTACCTACAAACTAAAAACTAAAAAAAAAACGCAACTCAGTGTGGATGGAAATCAAAAAAGGACACAAATTTACATTGACATGGCCTATGAGGTTAATGTTGAGGCTTCTGTTAGAGCTGATGTGTGCTGTCAGTACAGCTGTGGCTGCAGTGAAAGAAGACTTGTTGAATTCAGTTTATTGGATTTTAAACAGCCATTGCGATTACCCTATATAAAGTGCCCTAATGAATATGTCGATTTTCAAATTTTGGACAAACCTTGTGTTTCAAAGGGGCTTAAATGTAGTAATAAAAAAAATCTTTGCCTGTAGACAAGTCAAGAGTAGACATTTTTCTTTTGCATTTTTTCATAATTAAGGTAAAGGTCACTAACATTAGGTATATAAATGCAAAACTAGCACTACTAATAAAGCTCTGCATGTATTTGAAGCTTTGACTGCATTTGTACTTTTCTGACTGCTTCACATCAACATTCAGCACACCTGTGTGGGGGAATGCAGGGCACAGACACCACAGGTGCAGCCGCCCTCTTCTCTGCAAGGATCTTCCTGGCCCTCTTTAGCTTCCGCCTGGATTTGGCCTTTGCCCTTTTGGCCCGCTCCTCTCCGACTCCACCACCGTCCTCTTCGTCTTCGTCCTCCGCTTCGCTGAGAGAGGAGCCACTTCCGGTTCCGCCCCCTAGCGGGCGGGCCGTGCCCGGCGGGGTGTGAACGTCACAGTATGCCGTCTTGCGTACGCTGAACGAGGTACCGTTGGCACCGGTCTCGCGCACAGGCTCCATCTTCATGTAGAGCCCGGCTTGCTGCGCGCACGTCACATGGAAAGCGGTGTAACAGTTAGCCTTGTGACACTGGATACACGCCCCAGCCCCACGCTGCTTACATATGTAGCACGTCAGCTTCCAGCGCGCCGCCGGGATGTGCTCGATGCTGTCGATCGGCTCCAGGAAGACTGTGTTTGCAAAGCACACCTGCAAGAATGGACAGATGGAAAAGAGCAAGGGATAGTTCTTATTTGCTGAAACAAAAATGTAAAACTAAAAATATAATATTGTGCCTGTATTATGCATTTTAATTATTACTGCATTTAAACTGTATAGCACCCAGCTGTTTTTTTTTTCTTCTGAGGAAAAAAAAAAAGCCAGATATATTGATTTCATATTACCTATAATGGAACGTTTGGAACGGCCCTTTGAACAATGCCAGAGACACATTTATCTATATATATGATAACAAATGTTGGCTTTCAAACTATGTTTTCTCTGCTTTTGGTCCGCTGACATTACGAGAGCGGCCTCTAGAGGCGGGTCACTGACATCACGTTCTGTTTGTTTTTATACGTGAGGCTGCAGGAAAGAGCATGCGCATGTAGAGTGCAATATTCTATTTATTGTTAATAATGTATTATTAGATTTCATAATGATTTTATTAATGTTTCCTTTAGACACATTTTCACGATTCAGTGTAAATATATATATATATATATATATATATATATATATATATATATATATATATATATATATATATATATAAATTTTTTGTAATAAAATTCAGTACTATTTCACATGGAGTGCTTGAATTTTTTATCTGGAAGTATATATATAAAAAAAACTAAAAAAAAAACGGCACTATCGATTAATCAGCTATCAGCAAGTACAATCTAACCTAAATATATCGGCCGACCTCTAGTTATTAACATAGCTTCATTTTTCGTTAGATTGGTTTAGCAACTATATTTTAAACTCAACTTAACTGCAACTAAGTGTTTTGATTTCGATAGCAATAAATATGAAAAAATGTCATTATGGTAGTAATAATGCTCTTTTAATAGGCCATATATCTCTTGAAGAGTCTAGGGGGGATTGGTTGGGGTTAAGTTTCCGAAAATCCGCGAATTTTGGCTGCAGCCCCTGTGGTACCTTAGTGAATTCATCTAGACATCGACACTTTAATACAATAATGTGTTTTTAAAAACTGCATCAAATTTGTTAGTGAAATAGTTTAAAATGTTATTCCTAACGCTCCTGAACATTCGGTCCCGCTGCGGATTTCTGCAAATTTTAATTTCTTTAATGCGAACCCACGAGAGCTGTGAATTATCGGGGGTTGACTGTATCTCCTGGCAACCTGGAAAAGAATTTACACTTAATCTGTTCAAAGAAAAACGATTATTGATCTCATCTTTGCAATTTCATGCAGGGTCTGTATAGCGTGTTCGTTTCATGATATGCTGCATGTGTTTTTGACCATTGGAATGAGGTGTGGGCGATGCAGCAAAAATTTGGCAGTCTGATGCTCGACGGCATTTTCATGCTGAAAAGTGCTGCACTTTTACACTTTGCGTATACAACGCACTCTCACCTCGGGTATCCACAGAGCGCACACAACGTGCGCCCAGCGAGCATCGTCGGTCTGCTTGAAGGCTCCGCCCTTGTTAGGGCATAAAGCGCAGTCGACAGCACGGGACGGCGACTGCAGACAGCGGCGGCAAAGCCACTGACCCTCTGGAATATAAGGCACACCGTAGCACTCCTGGTGCACAGCCAGGTTACACATGTCGCAGAACAGGATGACGTTGCTGTTCTGGCATTCGCCGTCATTGCAAATGCAGCACACGGCGTCCTCGTCGATCAGTGCGTTCGGCTCGCCCTGATCCGAAGAAGGTTATAGAAGAAAGCAGAAATTTTACTTATACTACCTAAGGAATAAAAACATCATAATATTACTAAAAATAAAAACAGGGTGGTTATGCCATTTTTGTTGATAACCGATTTATACCAAAACTGATAGCAACAAATCACTTCTAACATTTATTAAAGACTAACAATCTTTCCTTGGCTCACATCGAACTGTTGCCACAAAGCTAAAAGGCACACCATTATATAAAGCAGTAGCATTAAATGCACCTGGGCATCAATGAAGATATGGTTTGGAGTAAAATAATCTTGATAGCCTGCTATACAGCTCTGACCTCAACCCTACTGAACACATTTGGGATAAATTGGAACTGACTGACTGCATTCCAGGCCTCCTTACACCTACATCTGTCTTTACTAAAACAAATCTTCCCAAACGCACTCCAAAATCTAATGGAACACTTTCCCGGAAGAGTGGAGGTTTTTTCCCCCCAGCAAAAACGGACTGAATGTGCAATGGGATGCTCAAAAAGCACATATGAATCTTTTGGTAAGGTGTTGAACACCTTTTGTCCATCCAATGTATTGGAGACATCAGGAAGCATCACTTTTCTGCCTTTGTGTACATAAGGCAAAAAAATAAAAAATAAAAATAAATAAATAAAATACCTCCCAGACCTTGTTGTGGCTTTCAAAGTAGGACTCCTTTTCTAACCGATCCATCAGGTATTCGAAGACCTCCTGAGGGATCGGCGTCACTCCGTCACTACGCCGTTTGTCGTTCATAATGTCCAGCCAGATGTAGTCTTCCTCATCGATGTCATACTCCACCTCCTCGTCCAGCTCCTCTACAGATTTATCTATATACCTGTGAGAGGAAGCCACCACGTGAATTGACAACCTAATAAAATAAAGGAGGGTGTCAATTTTTTTTTTTTATATACAATACCATATAATGCAAATCATTAATCAATCTGATGGATCTATGGATGAAATTAGTGGCTTATTCAAAAATTGTAAATTCGATTATAAACCAACTGCTTCTAAAACTGATTAGGTTAGATTGCATTCACGCCACATCAGCCTGGATCTGCAACCGCATTCCTTTCTCTATGCTAATGCTAATGCTGGCGAACATAAAAACCTGCATGTCGATTTCACTATCGAATTTCAGCCTCAGTGGAAAGCAATGTACCATTACATCATTCATTCAGCAAAGTGGCGTATCCCGAAATCCATGAATGAGATACCAGTGCACAGGGCAGCATGCACACAGACACTGATACTCTCATTCACACCTAAGGCTGTGATCGCACTACACTTTTCATTCTGCTGACTCTCCATTCCTACACACGGTCGAGTCCGGGGGAATCTGTATCACGTTTAGTTATGTGACGACAGAAACGCAATTTGTCCTGACGTGACCTTTTTTAAAAAATTGACTGAAGCACTGACTGCAGTATCTCAACATTCTGTTTTATGCATTATAGCATTAAAAGAATATACATTCGAAAAAAATCAACATTAAAATTGCTGCCCGGTTTGTGGAGTCGAACAGACTGTATGTTTTAATATTGACAAATGCAAACTGGGAGGACAAAAAAAAAAGTGTCACTGTGAATATGCAAAACTCCACTCGAAATTGTAAAAAAATTATTATTATTATTATTTTTTTTTTTAGAACATAACTTTTCCCCTCAGACAAATTCTTTTTCAAGTTAAAGCAATTGGGATGATCATTGCTTTATTTGCATTTCACCTTCTTAATTTATTTAATTTGGTTACACAAGCCTGGTATCCTCTATCGTACAGCAAATAACATGGAACTTGAAGGCTTTCAATGAAATTAACCAACTGCTGCTCAAGATGCATCATAGCCGAGTGTAGCATTTTCCCCTCTTCTGCATACGAGCTAATAAATGCCCATGATTGGCTGGTGATGCTTACTAAACTACATGTTCATTAAAAACACACGAGTTTACCTGTAATAAGATGTCGGTCTATCTGGTGCATCGGGCCTGTCTTGATCCAGCTCTCGAAACACAGCCTCGGGCAGCTTGACTGCTGGCCCTGGTGGATTTCCATGATGATGCATGCTGTCCTTCTTCTTTTCTTTGCTCTTGTGTTTGCCCGCTTTGGGTGTTGCCCCTGCTCCTTTACCTCCGTTTGCTGCTCCAATGGTGTCGGGTCTGTCCTTTCCATTAGTCCCGCCTTCACTGATCCCGTTCTCACCATTGCATGTTGTGGACCCGCCTACTCCGTCATCAGCCTCACTGTCCTCCTCAGACACTACGTCAAGGTCCTCAAAGATGCTTAGGCGGTGCACTTTGCCATGGATCTCCAACTCCACCATGCGCTGAGCCTGAGCGTAGGTCATCGTGTCCCTCCCAGGGGAATGCGAGTGGTCGGAGTTATCTGCTGGGCTCCCCGGCATTCCGCCGTGCCCAGGCATGGCGAGGGCGCTACCGAGTTCAGAGCAGTCTCCCGAAGCGGGGAGTGAGGAACGAGCTGGGCGGCCCTTGCGCTTCTTCTGCGGCGTTCCTTGAGCAGAAGGTGGGTTGTCATGGTCATAGTGGTACAGGTGGTACTCGATGCCGCTGTAGCTCTTGTAGACCTTGCGGCACGTCTCGACCGGGCATTCGTACGGCGGCTTGGTGGCGCGTAAATTGTGGCAGAACGTTTTCACATCAAAGTCCAGCCCCATGCTGTTCGGCGTTGCTCTATTTCTGCTTACATCTGAAAGAGGAACGAAGAGATGATAGCGTTGTAGCTGTATGACTTACTGGAATGGAATCTCCACCAATAAATAAAAATGGACTTCTACTTCACAGACATGTTTGTAAATGGAAGGAGAGAAGAAGAAAAGGTGGCAATGCGAACATTAATTCAGTCGTAAACAATAAAAAAGCGATCCTGCGCATGTCTGGTCTTAAAGTGTTTCTGATAGCGCAATTTTAATTTTAATCAAATCTAAAAGTAGATGATGACGTGGAATTTCCGGACCCCTTAAATCAGACATTGGGGCGACAACTCTGGACAACTGAAGGACCGTGACCAGACGTGTATAATTATCTAGTTGAGACCGGGTGTGTCTACACAAGAGAAGCATGGATGTCTACAGTGAGAAAAATGTGATCAACAATATGTGGATGATGTTTATCTTGTGTGTGTGGTGAGCCTGGAGCGCAACACTGTTCAAATCATCCTCTTTTTTTAAATCGTTAGTAACCGGGGAGGTTATTAGTGCGTATACAGACGCAGAGTTTAATCCACGTAGCTAGTGTACAGGTTTCACCTCCTGTTGTTCAATAAACCTAGTGATCTCCTGATCTCCTTGTTGGGGGTCTCCACTGCAGTGGTGTGAAACCGATCAAACAAACCTAAGAACCCATGAACACGAGCAGGGTAAGAAGAGTGAAGCTAGCGTACAACACCTCGCATTTTACAACATTAACTGTGTTCCATTGTAACTTATTGCAAATATTTGTGGTTTGATTTAGGTGAAGTTTGTAGCCATGTTGCTGCGAGTTATGTTGCGATGGAAGAGTGTGTGTGAGAAAAAGTCTGAATGCTCTGTCTGAGGCCCTGTGGGTGGTCACGAATAAACAAAAGGTGCAATTCAATGCTGGCTAACGTGTCTTTTTTTTTATTCATATTCGATTCTAATTCATAATGCGGTGTTGGTTTTAGATTAAAGATGTCCTGGAGTTGCTAGTCGCTATCGATGCTGTTGCGATTTTTTCAGAAATCAAAAACACTTCTTTTTTTTTTTGACAGTAGGAAGCGTAAACAACCTGTTTTCATTTGACGTTTTAAATCGCAAGAATAAAAAAACGGTCACAATACGAGTGTGTATACGCCGGATTACGTGACGTTAATAGTGATATCGGTATTGTTGTTTTCATTTGCCGTTAGAGTAAATCGCAACAACCCGGACAAAACACGAATACAGAGTACACTCGTACATTACGTGATGACGTCTAGTAGATTAGTCTAGTGCGCATGCGAATGATTCAGTCTATTAAAAAGCATTTAGAATGATCCCGAAAGTCTCAAAATGTGTACATTTATATCATTTCATATAGTTAATCAATTGAATTGAATTTTGCGTCTCTATGAGCAACATGATGGTGTTTCGTTCCTGGACGAATCAACGCTTTAAATGATTGGGGTCAATTGCAATGACATACTTATTTCAACTTATTGAAAAAGTTTCATCTCTGTCAATGCTGTGAACTGACCACAACACAAAACATGAAGAATATTAAATATTTCATGAGTCATCTCTCCACAGAACAGCACAGAATCCTGACCTTGATCACTGAACACCACACGGATGAGATGCTGACATCGGTGTCTGACACCACTAACACTCGACCACCAACACTCTCCGAAATCTAGTGGAAAAAGCTTTCCAGAAAAGTGAGTACATGCAGATCAAAATTATTTGAATAAAAATAAGTGCATACTTTATGCAATAAACTGTAGCACTATGTAGTAACACTAATATTGTTTTTAAACGAGAAATAGTACTGATGAACCCGGTGTACACGTGTCCTAGAGAAGTCAACTGTTGTTTAATAATTCAAAATCAAATCACAGGAACCAGAGGATAAACAAGAAGATGAACAAGATCATGAACCAGAGGTTGAACTAGAAGATGAACGAGGGGGTGAACCAAGAAGATGAACCAGGGGGTGAAACAGAGTGTAAACCAGGGAGTGAACCAGGAATTTTAAACTGGGGGTGAAACAGGGAGTGAACAAGAAAGTGAACCAGGGGATTAAACAGGGGGTGAACCAGAGGATAAAACAGGGGGTGAACCAGGGAGTGAACCAGAAAATGAACCATTGAAACTGACGTTTTAAGAGAATACTTGGCGTTAACAACTTTGAATGAGATCCAGAACAAGATGCATTACCAAAAAAATTATTCCCAAACAAAAAGTGAGATATGAAATGAACAGATCTGCCATTACCAGGCAGAAGTTTAAATTATACATAAAAAAAGATCCTTCAAATATGAATCAAGACGTGTCTAGAAAACTATTAGAAATAGATTCGTTCTTTAAATAAGCTTTCCAAAACAAAACAAAAAAACAACTTGCCTAAAAATCCTACTTTCTGCATTTGATTCCTTTCACCTCAACATGAAGCAACTACAGAACTCGAGTCAGTGAATCAACACATTCAACCAAAGCTACAACTAAACTACATAAAAACATAAATAAACGAGAAGGATAAAGACATTAAAGGGTTGAAAGGGTCTTTTAATCGGGTAGGGATATCGGGGAAGTGTTGAACAGGTGGTATTTGTGGGAGATGAACTCTGCCTGTCCTGGTTCAGATGAATGAAGGGAAGCAGGTGAGCTGTTCGGCGTGCCATGAGCTGCATGTAAACAAACAGCCAGAACCACTGTAGCGTAAACCCATTAAGCTAAACTGGTTCCCTGCCAGTGTACACCTCTAGCATGTTCAAACATTTATGAAATGGACTGCTATTTAACTCATTGATAACTGTAACTACATTGGATCAGTACAAAGCAGCAGGGCATCTGATGCATGTTTCCCTCCTTCAGCATGAGAGTTAACGCGTGGGTGCAATGGTTTACTGCCCAAACACAATATTTACAGAGAAGGGGGGGAAAAAGTGTATATAAAAGGTTTTTAAACCATGTTTTTGATTTCCTGTATCTACCTGGATTACTGTATATAGTGGCTAACACTAACATTGGCTAACTGCATTCTTTCGCGGCAAAATGCACCATTTGCAAATGCATCTCGATATGCATATACAGGTCACAATGCACATGCATAAGGTTCGCACTAAATCTACGATCGTTGTCTTTATAATTTTGTATTATAAATATGCAGGAATGAACAAAACAACACTCACTACTCCAGGCGCTTGTCACTGAGCTCCAGTCGCCACTTCCGACACCCAGACTGATCACAAAGAAATTCACATTCAACTCGCTTCCGTGTAAATCTGGGGCTCCAGCCAAAGAGGGATCGCAAAAAGCGGTTTTGAATAAAACAGGATTAAAAGAAAAGAAAGACGCGTATTTTAACTGAAAAGAGAATAATCCAGGAACTGGTTTATGGCGAACAAAAGGGTGCCATGAGCGCGTGTTGGCACATTCGCCATTACAACACGATGGCCTCTGACGACTTAATAGAAATCTGCCTATTGAGTGATAGAAATAATTTTTTGATTATTTTTGAAGAAAGATAACGTTTTAAAAACAAAGATAAACGAGTAGCTTGTGTAAAAGCAGGACACAATTACTTATTCTTTCTTCGGGTTTTGAATTTGACCCGTTTGGCGAATTAGGCACAGACTTCCACATTGCTATATAGCTCAGTATTTACAATTTTCAGAAGTGAAAAATCGGATCGTTTGGCAAGTAAATCATTTCGCATGATTTTCTTTATATACACAAAGCCGTTTCCACGTCTCTACATATTTTCGATTATTTATAAAAACGAATCTGCTAACGCAGATCAGTAGAGTGGCCTGAACACTAGAGAAACATTTAAAGTCGGGCCACCAGGGGGCGTAGTTTATTTAATACAATCCACCAAAAATACTGTATAATACAGTATAATGCACAAAAGAACTAAAGATGAAGGCAGCTTTCTTTTCTTTTCTTTGCATTATGGGTTTATTTTTTATAAATAAATAAAGAAAAATAAACAGATTTTATAGCCTAAATAGGTCAAACAAAGTGTAGTGCATGATAATAAAAAATGGGAAAAATACCATTGCTACTGAACTTGGCTTGAATGTATACTGTCTATTGAAGGGCTATTTATTAAGTATTAAAAATGGCATGCTTAAACTTTTAACATTACATTTATGCTTATACAAATCGCAATTTATTACTATTTATGATGCCAAATTACTATTTATGCTGCCAATAATTATTCCTGCAACTGAATCATAGTTGGTCAATAAAACAGAAGGTTGTGCAGCTTAGATATTTATTAAAATCCAGTCGACCTTGACATTTTTTGCCAAAACTATTTAAACAAGAATACGTTCTTCTAACAGGTTGTACACAAGCTTTCAGTACCATTTCTATAATACCTCAGATGCATGAGTTTATTGTAGTGTAAAACCCCGGCCCCAAAACCTGTTACCTCTGCTGGAAGGTTCAATATTCTGGTAATTTGCTGAAATTCATGATACTATTACCCTTTACAAAAGCTCCTCATATATATGTTGTATACAATCATTTTTGAACATTGCAAAGTCTTGCCTTTTTTT
Source organism: Silurus lanzhouensis (assembly GCA_039877035.1). Classification (NCBI taxonomy): domain Eukaryota; kingdom Metazoa; phylum Chordata; class Actinopteri; order Siluriformes; family Siluridae; genus Silurus; species Silurus lanzhouensis. The sequence goes on along the minus strand of JBCEWE010000291.1, from coordinate 1,794,838 downwards.
AGTCCACGCAGAAGAAATGCCAACATCAAGCACAAAATAATGTTTATTTATTTCTTTCATTAAACATATACAGTCTTTGTGATTGAAAATGCAGCTTATTATTTAGGCTGGGCTGAAGAAAGTAATGCAGTGCGCATGGGCAAATCGAAGCAGAAGCAATGAACCATGGCTTTCATGTACAAAAAAATTGATAATGAAAAATCAGTTCCGCCTCTGCTAAATGCTTATACAGAATCGGGCACTGGATCAAAAAAAACAAAAAAAACAACCACCATTAACAAAGGAAAGAAATCTTTTTCTATAAAAAGTGTTTCATCCAAAGCAGAATATTCTGCAGAACAGCCTACATTTAAAAAAATTCCAATTCAAAATGAATTGATGGAAGAATAAACACATACATGTTAGGAAAAAGGCAAAAAAAAAAAAAAAAGAACAAAGGAAAGAAAATACAGAGCAAAACATCTGTATATACATTAATTACAAGCGACCGGTATAATTCACAGCTTGACAAAACCTCCGGCTCCCAACCTCTTTGAATGCAGGGTAAAAATGTGGCTCGGATTTTTTGAAGGGTGTAAGTAACGAGCCTAAACATGCTGGTCCAAGTGACGATCATTAACTTACCAAAAAAAAAGAAAAAAAAAAAAGAGGGGCAAGTGCAAAAGTTGCAAGTGTAGCAAAGATTCCAGACCATCCCAATCCCTCTCTATATTCAAAATTCTAATATCTGGAACAAAAACAAAGAAAAAAAAATATTCTGGCTACTAAGTGTGTCACAATGTGATTTCATTCCTCATACTCCAACGTCATTGTTTAAAGTGGCATTACAGTATCAAGATTGTGAGCTTGGAGCACGACTGGGTAATCTGCTGGATTGTTTTCTTCTTCCATTAGTGTATTGCTGTTTAAATGCAGTGGAGAGAAAAGAAAAAAAAGGGACTGATTCTATTTAAGAAGTGTGTATAACCAAAAAGAAATCATGCAAGTCCAAAGAACAAATCAGATTACAGTAGAAGGAAGTGCATGAACAAGAAGGTGCTAAGTCCCTTAAAAATGAGGACCACTTATTAAAAACGACATTTGCTTAAACCAAGAAAAACCCAGGAACATCTTAATGAGTGATTTGAAATCTAATACTCGGGTATCACTCTCATCCAGCAGCGCAGAATAAAGATTTTCTTTGTTGATTTGGTACCTTTGGGTGGTATAGTCAGTGTTGCTCACCTTGGTTTTTCATAAGCTGGACCCACCTGTGCCATTCTAGCAGCTTTAGAAAAGAAAGGAAAAAAAACATCTAAATAAAATACATTATATTAACAAGTGTAAACTAAATATTGCACCACCCGAGTACCTTGAAATATACCACACATCCAATTGAAACACCGCTAAAAGAACTTGCAAACAAAGAAAGAAAAAAAAAAAAAAAAAAAAACTAAACTTGCTCTAATTTACTGTATGGCTCGCTACGGAGTTCCGTCTCCACAGGTCCTCCTCTTTCACCCGGTTAGTGCATATGGCTCATGACGAGGCTACCTTCGGCCCGTTATTTGAATTGGGATTTCGAGTTAAATTGCACTTAAGTACGTGAAGCCGAATCTTCCCGTCCCATTTTCTCTGAGTAGTGCGTTCCTCTGAACACAGGTTTTTTCGACCCCTGACCAACCCTCCCACCCCGACATTAACAAAGCTAAACCTGGACTGAATTTTGTAAACTTTACATTGACCATGCAAGAAATGTAACTTTCCTTTCTATGGACAACACTCTGAAGCACTGCAGCACAAACATTTTGCAGTGACAAAGCCTTGTTCAGTATTGCGCCATCAAAGACATGCAAGTGGCCAGTGCTTGAGGTCACAGTTGTGGAAAACAGATCTGTAAATACTTATTCCTGTGCTTGTACTAAGGGGTTGTAAGAGCTGTGTTGTTTTTTTTCTGAGTGTGATGCTTTGTCTGAAAAGCCTTAACTCCGTAAACAATAAACATTCTAGAAAGATGAGGATTTGAATTGAAATGGGTATTGCAACGATTACGATAGTTTTTCTAATGCTTCAAAAAAAGGACTAGCACTAAGCACTAGTCAAGCACTAGGATCTGACTGATTGCTGATTTCTATGGGGAAATTGTTTTAAACTCTCAAGGCACTACATTCCCCTTGATTCTTGGTTCTTTTTCTGTCTTTCCAGTGTGGACAGAGAACATTGTGGACATTTGCAAACAATTCTCTCGGGCCAAAAGTATCAATGTATCTACCAGAGTCATACTGTAGACTTTCAATAATTATTATTACAGACGGATAATCGAATCGAACACTTTCAGATTTGTTTTTTGAAGTTTGTCTAATCTCCTTTACATTTTGTGCACGTACGCTCTGGCAGGTCATTGGTAAAGGCGTTTCTATCCGTCTTAGCCTAATGCAAATGACGACTGCTGACTCGTGAAAAAGACTGATGGATAAGGACCATAACATTATGACTCACTATGGCTGTATAATTCAAAAAGGCCAGACAAATGCAGACTTGCACTTGTTCAAACACGCACACGTACACGCTATTTACAAGCCCCAAGTCTATGTACACGCCTCTGCTGTCAAATACAGACTGCCGCTGACATCAATAACACTGGACCAATGCAGCAGGACTATGGGTACTGTAGTTTCACTGTGACGTCTGGGTAATCTGCACACCACAGCATGTCTATGACAGACACTGATTGTTCACCAGCCAAATTAAGGAAGTTACTGATATAACCAGGGAGCCACTGGATGATCGGCATAGTTCTAATTTACACAGCATAGTAGAAAGCATTACTGCATTACAGAGAAACACCAGTTGGAGCAATGATGGCACAGTTATACAGTCCTGGCACTGCCTCTGCACGTGGTCGCTTCTGAGCCATTCAACACCATGGGAAAGGTTTGCAGTGCAGGATTAACCAAAGTAGGGTGGGGCATCATAGCTGGAGCGCCAATCATGTTCACTGACCCCATTGTGCCAACCGGGCAGGTAACCTGAGGCCACTGGGGTGGGTACTGGGAAGCTGGCATCACCGCTCCAAAAGGGCCAGTGGGAAGCAAATATGATGGGTGAAGAACAGGGGAGGGTGTGTTACTGAGGGCAGGAGGCACACTGGGACCCAGAGCAGCGGTGAGTGGACATGGGAGAGACAGCTGGAATGGCAACGACTTTGGGGGCACAGGAGCCCTCATCTGAATGCACAAGGTAGGGGGAGAGAGAGAGAGAAAGATATAGTTAATATACCACAAAAATGTAGATTAAAACAAAACATTATTTAGGAAAAAATATATTACGATAGTCAAAAAAAAAACAAAAAAACATTTTAATGGCGCTGCTCTGCGCACAGGGGCATTGTCCAGAACAGGTTTGGGTCTCCTACTTCAAGTGAAGGGTACATTTAATGCTACTTCATCCAAAGACATCCTGCACAACTGTCTGACTAATTTGTGGTAATCACTTGGAAAAGAATCACATATGGCTGAAAAAGTAAAAAGTCCCAATACTTTTGTCCATATAGTGTACTTACAGTAAATCTATAAAAAATAAATAAAAAAACAAGTACATAAGTATTCACAGCCTTTGCTCAGTACTTTGTTGCACTACCGTTGGCACCAATTACAGTCTCAAGTCTTTTGAGTTTGATGCCACAAGCTTGGCACACCTATTTTTGGGCAGTTTCTCCCATTCTTCTTTGCAGAACCTCTCAAGCTTCATCGGGTTGGATGGGGAGTGTCGATGCACAGCTATCTTCAGATCTTTCCACAGATGTTAAATCGGGTTGAAGTCTGGGTTCTGGCTGGGCCACTCAATGACATTCACATAGTCATCCATTAGCCACTCCTTTGTTAGCTTGGCTATGTGCTTAGAGTCGTTGTCCTGTTGGAAAATGAACAGTCGCCCCAGTCTGAGGTCCAGAGCAGGTGTTCATTAAGGATGTCTCTGTACATTGGCTGCATTCATCTTTTCCTCGATTTTGACTAGTCTCCCAGTTCCTGCCGCTGAAAAACATCCCCACAGCATGATGCTGCCACCACCATGCTTCACTATAGGGATGGTATTGGCCAGGTGATGAGTGGTGCCTGGTTTATTCCAGACATGATGGTCAAAGAGATCTTTGTTTCTCATGGTCATGTACCTTTTACTGAGCCTTTCCAAATCATGTCCAATCCACTGAATTTACTACTGGTGGACTCCAATCAAGTTGTAGCACCCTATGTAAAACTATTTAATACTCATTATACTCAAGTCTTAACCCCAGCAAATTTGCACAAAGACAAAAAAAATCCATCAATGCAATGTCTATATTAGGAATCATAAATAATATAAAATCTACCCAATTCATATGGCAGGTTTCTTTAAATATACATTAAATGAACCACAATGATTTTGCAACATCAAAAGGACCACTATTAATTAAGGAAATGAAACTGCAGGACGTACCGAAATTATGCCTCCACTCATACTTGTTGAAGTGCCCTTCAAGTCCTGATTCCTTTGCTGCAGTTTGATTTGGTTGAGCGAAGGTCGAGGCTGAGGGCCAGCAGTAAGCGTCTCTTTCGCCCAGTCGTCAACCAGCTTGTGCAAGTCGTCGGTGAACGTCCTCTTTTTATTATTGCTGTTGTTGGTCTGAGCCTGAGCTAGTGTCGTTAATGGCTGAGGATCAGGCACCGGCATGGTAACAGGAGACATGGCTGATTGTTGATTGGATGCTGAGCTTGATGATGTTGTGCCACTGCAATGTGATGACCCTATTGGAAAGTAAAAAGAGAGAGAGAACATCTTAAAAAAAAAAAAAAAAAAAAAAAAGAAAGAAATGGTAAAGGACAAAAACAAGTCATGAGTAATCGGTTTGGCTGCTTATTGATTTATATCAGTCCATCTTTTGGCTAGTGCACACATGCCTGTTGTCGTTATCACTTTATTATCACTATTTTGATTTTGGATTTTTTTTTCCCCAGCATTTCCAGACAACAAGCAGCCAAAAGATTCAACTCCACCCCTACCCCCCAGGATGCTGAGTAACATCTTATAATCAAACATGCAGACAAAAATAACAGAAGCAGCACTTCATGGGAAGTGACACCAACCACTGCCATGCACTACGGAAGAAAGAAGTTAAAAATCAATGAAGTGACAATGCACTTCATTGTTGGATTTTTATGACAACGCTCACTCTTGTGGCCATGCCAAAGAACAAAATAAAAAAATAAAGATAAAGGGGATAACAAAATAAAGAAATAAAAAAAGGCAGAAGAATCTACAGAGTAAGAGTAAATGGGATAGTTACTACTACTGCGCTCTTTGCCTAGACATAGTCGTTTCAGAGTAGACCCTATAAAGAGGCAGAACAATACAGACAACACAGGGTTAAGGGCAAGGAGGGAGACGCTGCACACCTTTGCTCACTGGACAAACTGGTGGACAGCCACAGGCAGCAACCAATCACTTAATATAATACAGAAGGAGGTGCAGGGAGATTTAATAAGGCTGTATGCTTGGAAAGCATGTGCATTATTGGTGAAGAAAAATGGGCTGGAAAAAAAAAATTTTTTGGATTGGAATGTAAAATGGAAAGACAGAAAATGGAAAACAGAAAACACGTGTAAATTATTTAAAATAATAGTAATAATAAAATAAAGAAAAAGAATACAACCCTGAACACTAAGAAACAACTTCTTCTGATTTCCAGATTTGCTTTTCTATGCTTCACTATGCACTCTATCTATTCTAGATTTGATCCAAGTGAAGAATTCGGCTAATACAGAAAAGCAGTCCGTCTAAATATTTTATTTTATATTTCACCATGTATTTCAGATGAATTAATATATTCAAATGAATTTCCTTTAGCACATTTTCATGATTCAGTACTTTTTGTTTAGTTTTATAATAAAGTTGTTATTGGCATGTAAGATCCAACCTAGCTATCGGTCGACCTCTAGTTTCCATTGAGATCATCAAAATCATTTTTTAAGTGTTATTTCCGAATTTCAATGTGAAAAAGTAAGACCTCAAACTGCATTTTGATGTGCAATTTTCTATTGCGACATCGCAAATGACACTGAATACAACATACTTCTAGAGCCATTTATTTAGGGATTTTGGCTTGTCATGTTTAGTAACATCCAGGGCACATTTCCAGCAGAAGATGACACTAAAATCTAGGTCTCTAAGACCAGGAATTGGAACAGTGACTTAGGGACCCATTTGTTTTTATAATAAAGAAAAATGTATGTTACCTGTTAGATAATGTTAACGTTTCTTTTTTAAAGGCAAAAAGAAAAAGACAAATAAATAAAAAAAACATTTTGAAAAGAAACAAATGATTTTCCATTAAACAGATCCAAAGCATCTGAATCTTAGTGGGAACATAACAGTAAGCAAATGAGTTAATTTGTCAAACATTTCTGCTTACAAATGCTAAGAAATTATACAACTAAGCATGAACACTACCACTAAAATGCTGAGAGCATAGGAGTGTAAACATACTTTTCTACATTTAATCTGCATAGATTTCACACATTTAGAAAAGAAAAATGCTTGTGGGACTGCAGGTCTGTCATCATAATAACCCTCAGGGTAAACAATCAGAAAAACGAACTGAAATCAAGTTCTACTTAAAATCACATTTGAGAAAAAAAAAAAAATTCTACAAGAGTAGCAGACGCAGCTGTATATATGGATATATATTTTTTTTCAAAACTCATGCAGTGTAAAGCCAAAGATGAGGAAGTAAAGGTAAAAATTTGAAATACAGCCCTGACGGTCTCCAAAGTGAGCCTGGCTTGTGCCTCTGGCATGCACGTCTTCCGATTCCAAACATGAGACAGCGTGCCCATCGTCCTCTTATGCCGGTATGGGGCTTTTATTATTTTTTTTTTAAACATGTGAGGACAATCAGTGAAAAGAAAGAAACCACATGTACAGAAGATACAAAGGCTTTGGCAGGACACACATCTTTAAATATTTATACAGAAAAAGATATAAGGGTTTGGAAAGCCCATGTTTGGGGGAAGACACGGTTAATGATATTTGGTACGCAGAAGCAGCGCAAAGCGTTTGTATGAATGGAGTAAATGACAACAAGTGCATTATGGCCAAGGAAATGGGATGGACAAATAAAAACGAATGAATGATTTTTTTTTTTTGTGTGTGTGGGTATAAAAAGAAAAATTAAGACAAGTCACACACTGGGATGGACCGAGAGAGATACGGAGAGAAAGATACAGAGTAAAAGAGAGAGAGAGAGAGAGAGAGAGAGAGAGAGAGAGAGAGAGAGAGAGAGAGAGAGAGAGAGAGAGAGAAACAAAAACTGACTGGAAAAAAAAGATGAGATGAGTGAAGTAAAGTAGGAAAAAAACAAATACAAACAGATGGACAGAGACACGGGTCCACTGAGGAATCTAGTGCGTGGTTTGCTACTAGATTTATAGGTGACTCTCTCGGATGTTTGGTGGTAAACGGTCCAGCCTGTGAAGAACGAATATAAGAGGTAGAGAAAAAAGAAAGGAAAGAGAGAGAGAAAGAGAGAGAGGAAGAGTGGTGTAACAGCGAACACATCAGGTTTTAGAGACCCGTATCATCTCAGCATAGACAGTAAGGCACAGCCAAATATAATAGGACTAATTGTCATGTTCAAGATGTGTGTGTGTGTGTGTGTGTGTGTGTGTGTGTGTGTGTGTGTGTGTGTGTGTGTGTGTGTGTGTGTGTGTGTACACAGTACTGTGCAAAGGCTTTAGACAGGTGTGAAAAAAAAATTTTTGGTTTTAAGAATAGAAATATAAAAAAAATTATGATTAAAAAAATAAAAATAACATCCTCTGTGGATGTCGACTGCCTCAAATCCTTCTGTCTCTTTGTGTAATCCCAGGCAGACTCGATGACTGAGACCAGAACTCTGTAGAGGCCAAACTTTTACTTCCAGGAGAATAAATTCGGGGACAGTCCAACACCTCCCTGATGGTACTGCATGATGGATAATTATCTGCATGTATTTCTTAGCAATGAGGACACCCATTAATCCCGCCCAAATCTCCAATGCCATTTGCAGAAATGCAGCCTCAAACTTGCAGGAAACCTCCACCATGCTTCACTGTTGCCTATAGACACTCATTATAGTACCGCTTTCCAGCCCTACAGCAAACAACTTGCCTCCTGTTATAGCGAAATATTTCAGATTTTGACTCATCAGACCAGAGCACCTACTGCCATTTTTCTGTAGACCAGTTCCTATGTTTTCATGAATAGTTGAGTTCTTTGTGCTTCTTGAAAATAGCTAAACCAGCACAACTTGAAACCCCCAGTCTGCTTTGAAAACTTTGCCTGGGAGAGACCTGGCTGATGCAGTAGAACTACCTTGTCTTGTTGCTGTGCACAGTCTTGCCATGGCCTGTGACATGAAACTTTCACATCCTCACCCCAGTAGAAGGGTTTGGTTGTTCCTTACCCAATTTTAAGAGCCTGCACTGCTGTTTCTGTTTCAGATAATGACTGTGTTTCAACATACATATGAATTTGATCATTAGCATCTGCTTGGTGCAATTGGTTAATCATACAGACTTTGTGCAAGTATGTAGGAAAAAAAATTTTGAAAGCCACTGTAATTAACCTAAAAAAGAACTGAAAAAGGGTCATGACACCAAAGATTGATTTGACTTCGTTTTCTTTTGCTATTTAGGGCTGGGATCGATTCCTTGAGTAATTTGAATACAAAAAGGCACTGAGCTGCTCCATTTAGTCCTTTTAACTACACACTGTGTTTCCCCACGGACCATTATTACTGATGCACCACCCGCTAAACTCTGGACTGCTCTGGGGTCTTATTTATAGAATGCAAAGGTTGTGCACACTGCAGAATGAAAAATGGAGGAACAGTGAGGAGAAGATTCAAGCCCGAAAACACAACAGAAAGTTGCTTTTTTAGTAAAGTACTTCTTATCCAAGTACTCGAATAATCGTTGGAATAACCGGTAGAATACTCGATTTCTAAAATAATCGACGGCCCTAATTCTGTTCGCTCATTACGTTAAATATAAAAATACTCAATACAATTTATACGCACCCATGTCTATTGCAGCAGCAATATTATAACAGTTTACATGCTGTTTTGCACAAAAATTTGTGTACATGTTGTTTACAATACATTGTACTGTATAACAAGTACAGAATGTATACTGGATAATGCTATTATGTGTAACTGTCCTGTCCTGTCTTGTCTGTTTGCACTAAATTGAACAGGATGCACTTTATGTTGCTGAGGCAACTTTCATTTAGTCCTCAGCTCAGTGCTATGTTAAGTCGCTCTATGTTGTTATAAAACGTTCTCATTTCACTGTGTACTGTGTCAGCTATATGTGGTTGAAATGACAAAAGCTTTCTGATTTGAAATTGCTAAACAATTAAAATATATATATACACGTTTAAAGCATTCTTGCTTTACGGCGTTCCTTCACACCTGCCTAAAACGTTTGCACAGTACTATGTGTTTGTAAGGGTTTCTTATGACAGAACACTGAATGTATTAAGCTGTCCAGCAGTGCCGCCTTGTTCTTAACTAACACAAGACTGCATTTCAGAGATAAAGCACTTGTCCGCAGGTTATGAAAACTTCTTTTGCGACAAGAACTGTGGTCATGTAATACAGATGCAATAAACATCCTAATCGAACAGGTTGCAGCCTTTCTACAGGGCTGTGCGAATGTGCACGTGTGTTTGAGATGTGTGTGACACACAGATGAAGGGAGTCCTTAAGAATGCTGTGTAGTAAGAGATCATGCAAATTCATGTCTTAAGCACTTTGACAAAGACTTGTATATGAACATGTGTGTGAGAATGAGACACAAATGTAGATTATACACGGACACAGCAAGGACCAATATGTGGGCAGAGTATGTGTATGCGTTTGTGTGTGTGTTACCTTGCCCTGGAAGAGCATGTGGGGCGGAATCATAGATGTTGTCGGAGGACAGTGAGACTTTGAGCGAGCATGGCTGCTGCGTTTGGACTGGTTGCAGAGGTTCAGACACTGGACTCTGCAGTATGGCCATGCTGGAAGCCACAGAACTGTTACCTAGCACTGAGCTTTTAGCTGGAGATCCCGACATGCTAGAACAGGTCTCTGCTAGAAAGAGAAAAAGAGAAAAGCAACATTTAATTTGTATTATATTAAAGAAGAAAAAGAACACAGTCTAAACAAGCATGCTCTTACCTGGGCTGCTAGCACGGTTGGATTTGAGTTGTTGCACTGTTGGATTGAGAAGCTTGCCCGCTTTCAGCTTGTGTTTCGAGGTTTTGCGCCGGCGGCCACTAGGGGGTACTGCGTGCAGAAATCCCACGCTAGGTGGCACGGGCCGGCCAAGCCGTGAATATAGCTGCTCGATCTCACCTCTCTGATGGGCTTGCAGCTCGGAGATTTCCTTCATATGCCTGGAAAAGAACAGGAGACATGAATCAATCATCAAGTGTACAGTTTACTTGTCATTGTACACAGCACTGTTCAGGACTGTTGCAGCTTAAATGAATGCGTGAGCAGCAAGGATCATAGACTTATGCTTGTGAGTTTTGATCAACAAGTGTTCTACGTGTCAATGAGTAGCAAAAGAGATAATACATATGTATATGTATATTCTATTGTACAGTTTTTTTTATATTTTAATTTACTTTAATATTTGAATCAATTTTACTTTGAGCAAATGCAACCCAACAATTTCCATGTGGGATCAGTAAAGTATTCTGATTATTCTGATAAAAATGGGCAGAGATGAGCGCCTCGGGGGAGACAGTTGAATACAAAATACCAGGTGTGTGATTCTTACCACTCACTTCCTCTAGCTACGCACTCCATTCACAAACTGCACTTAAACCATGCACCCACTTGCACAAGAACCAGATAAGTTACTGCTGATACAAGTAAAACGTTCGGATGAGCCAAACTTTTAATGAAAGTAGGATATTCTGTCAAAGAAGGAAGGATTAATTGAAATTCCCTCAGGACTGGAACTAGAAAACAGTCCTACACACTTTATACAGACTCTATACCCAATTTTGCTACTTGGTTACCTAATGTTTTTTTTTAGCCACCATACTAAATTATTTTATCCTGAAAACATTTATAATGATATGCAGAGTTATTTACTTATGTTCCTGAAAAAAGTGTTTGGCGCTTGCATTTAATACTAACAAATTATCAGGTATTGGCAGACAAATATAATTGTATCATTTCTGACATTGTACCATCATTCTCTAGAAATTCACATTATGTGCTCACTGACAGTGCTATAATGTGGTTTTATACTCAGGTATTTAGACATACTGGAACATTTCGTGTTGCGAGATCATAATTTAAGTCAAACTTCATAACTTTTGACATGTATATCTGTATCTGGCTCAGTGTTTACAAAAAGAATGATCTGTATTAAAGAAGGAGCTGAAATAGCTTTATTTACTTTTCTCGGAGCTTCTGCAGCTCCTTTTTCATGTCGGCATCTTCAAACTCCGAGTCGTTATCACTGCTGACGTACGCAGAATGGGCATGGCTTGAAACACATGGCGCATGGCCATTAAGAACTGGTGGGCGGCTGGGCGAATCCGAGCTCTGCACGCTGCTGCTGCGGCCGGAGCGACGAAAGAAAGCTACAGCCCGCTTTACGAGATCGCTTCCACCGTGCTCCGAATGGCTGGAAAAGGCTTGTGTGGGTTTATGGGGAGGAATCGATTGGCTGTCCTCTTCACCCGAATCTGTGAAGAGGTGGAAGCCATGCTGTGTGGCTGCATCCATTGACAAGGTGGTCTGAGCATGAGGCACTGAGGTCAGGGTCTCCATATTGGAATTGAGCAGGTCCTGCCAAGGAAAATAATTAAGTAAAACCTGAACATTAAACATCTGTATAACAAAATAAAAAAGGGTTATTCTGTATATTTGGTTCTATGTAGATGAATATCATATACCCTGGTCATATGTAGAATATTAGTACACAATTTGGACAAAAGTATTGAGAGACTTTTTCAGGAATACATGGTTTTCTTCAAACTGTTACCACACAATTGGAGACACACAATTGTATAGGATGGATGCGGTAGCATAACATTTTTCTTTCACTTGAGCAAAACTGTTCCAGCAAGACAATGTCCCTGTGCACAAAGCCAGCTCTATTAAGATATGCTTTACAAGTTGGAGTGGAAGATCTGCTATAAAATTGGCCTGCTACAGAGCTCTGAACACCAGCCCATGACTCCTCAACCTACATCAGTACCTGACTTTACTAAAAAATCCTTGTGGCTGATCAAAATAGCTCTGACAAATCTTATAAATAGATGAACTTTTGTCCATTGTGCATACACTAGTCATTTAAATATATGAATATATATTAGAATTTTATATAAAGATAAGATTACAGACACCTGTCATATAGCAAATATAAAATCATTTACCGCATTTATATTTGGAATAAGATTATATACACTAGTTTCCAGAATAGGAACATTGTTGAATCAAGGAAATGCCTCATATTGAAAACTTCAATATTAATAAAAACAGATGCAGTAAAGAGCAAGTTTCATGTATTAAAAATAATAATGATAATAATAATAATAATTTTCTTATTTGTACCTGAAAAAGATTTGGGGGAGCCGAATAACGATTACTATGGCACATTTGCATGGTCTGGCTTCCGTTCTTATCTGCAGCGGAAACATTTGTGGTCATAGCAGCCTCATCTTCTGTGTGGCCAGATGCTTCAAAACTGCAGGAATTTCGGCTCTTTCTGCCACGCTCCAAACTCTGGACAATATCCGGTGCCGTTGGAACAATCTAGAGATATTACCACCAGTAAATGCAAACTCTCATTAAATAGACAAAGCAAATAATTAAAAACTTTAGGAGTGCTCCTACCTGGAAACGGCTTTTCGAGGTAGAATGTCCAACGTTGCCTTCGGTGTCAGTTGTCGGCTGCCTATTTAAAGCTAATTAATACAAACAAATGTTTGTCTATCAATCCAGTCATTTTACAACACATGTTCAGTCTAATTATTTCCTTTAGCATGCAGTAAATGTGTCCTTGTTTGAAATAAACTCAAAGACCTTTGTCTATAGACCAATACAAAAACATACACAAGACATTCCACTTACGGGCAACAGCTGAGTCACTCAAGGCCCCAAGACTATCACTCCGCTCTGGAATCTGAGGCTGAAAGATGGAATGCAAGCTCGAATTAAACCCAAGAACTGTTGGAGATCAACCTAATAAACTGTCTTTACTGGCTCCTCACCACAGAAAAGAACAGCCACTTGCTTTTTATTTCTAAATGAAAATTGTTTTCTGCAATTTTATTCACTAAAAATGATTTTAATCCCATGAAGCAATAAAATCCTTGCAAATTAGCTTATGGAAACATGAATCTCAGATATGTCCACTGCTTATTGTAGAGGCAGTATAGAGAAAGTATATTGGCAAAATGTCTTGAAAATGAATTGTTCAAAAAAGTTCCCAAAAAGGTCAAGTGCAATGCTGAATCTTTTTTTCATTTTTTAAAATTACATTTCGCAGGTAAATTGTAATTAAACAACAAAATACTAAAATATATGTTAAAATAAAAAAAGTTGTACTACTATGACTATAACGGTTCGTTCCTGATAACTAATTGTTAGACATCTATTTTTACCAGTATATCCCCTCTTCTTAGTGGTCCATCACTGCTTTGACTGTCTGATACCGGAGGTGAGCCAGGAGGATCTGAGGTGGAGCTCGTGGATTGGGAGGGATTATGCTCCTGGTACAGAAGGTTCCTGAGCTTCTCATCAAGTGTCTTTATTGTCCTATCGGTGAACTCTAGTCTAGGAGGCCCTTCTCCATCAGACTCAGCTGGGCCACCCCCTGGCTGAGTGTGTGAAGTGGTAGGCCCTGACGTGGTAGTAGTAAGACTTTGTTGTGGTAGATGTGCCGGGCTCTGCGGCTGTGACTGTGTAGCAGGTGGAACAGGTGTGGAAATCGGCTGCTGAAGCACCACTGGTTGAACCTGGGTCAGAGATGTATCCGAGACAGGACTGGGGTCATGGCTGGCTGGCTGGGGAGGAAGTACAGGTTTTATAACATTTTCAGCCTGGGATGTGGGAGGGACGATAGGACAGCATGGGATGTCGGTAACCATAGACATCCGTGATTGATGAGTGTTTTGAGAATCGTCCACTGTTTGCTTGTGTTCAGGGGCATTGAGGGCTGTGTCAGGCAGGGGTGGGTTGTTTGGGAGGGGTCTGGCTTCATCTGTGCTAGTATCTTGAATTTGAGCTGCAGATGTGCTCACTTGGTCTAAAAGTCAGAGAGAAGGGAAAAATAAAGATTAGTACTCACTTAAGAAGCCTAGCACGAGTTTGCTTGTGTGCACATATTCAAGGTGAACATTACAAAATACAGTACAACATTCTGCAGGACATGAGCTACTCAGCCTGTAGCACACACAAGAACCACTACATGGCAGTTTAGGAAATCTCTTGGTTTTATATAGAATTAATATACTCAACCTTCTATATTTTCAAAGATGATTATGGTACAGAAAAGAAAAAACAACAACAATGGGTTCACCTCAATTTTTTATACATCACTTGTATTAGTAGTAATTGATACAATTGCTAGGGTAGATAGTAATAGTAGACTGTGGATTTAAAATAAAAAAATAAATAAAAAAAAGCTGAGAGTTTTGTTATGCTGTGCACATATTTTGTATTTTGCTTCTGCTAGATGGGAAGCTGACTGGCAATCGATTCTGTTGTTCTTATGAAACACTTCTATTTTTCACAGACATATTCTCTTCTATGATAAAAATCAAACCAAATGGTTTGATTTGTACAAGAATTATATATTGACGGAATGTTTTTCTTGTTCATACATATACAGTTTTATTTCCTTATTTTTGCTTTTTGAACGTACAAGGCCTGCTTACACTCTCAGTACTAGCAAACAAATACAGATATATACCTTTGGCTGTGACATTTTCTTCCCCATTATTTGTGGTCTCAGCCACAGGGCAGATGATGAACCAGCGTTTGCCTGTGTGAAGTACTAAAACACAACACACATTATTAAATAAACAACATTTAAAATCAACGTAAAAAAAATGAGAATTTTACATTCGACATGACACACAGTATATTACTGTCTCTTTCCAAGCTTTCCATTATCATCCTGTGAAGTGCATATGCATACTTTAGAGTAAAACACCAGACCATACTATAATGTGTGTGCAGTGTCCATTAGCTACAGTGTTTGACAGTTTACAGTGTGTGGAGAAAAAAAAAACAAAGTTCTTTTAAAATCTATTTGCACTATAAGGACAAAAGTTTTGCGACACCTGACTTCTCTAGTTATATAGGGTTCTTCCTCAAACTGTTCCCACAATTAAAGGTGCACAACTGTATTGGAGGTCTCTGGCTGTGGTAGCATTACATATCCATCACTTTACCTACAAGACCTAAACCTGTTCCAGTATGACAAATGTCCCTGTGCACAAAGCCAGCTATATGAAGGTATTGTTTGAATGGGTTGCAATGGAAGATCTTGAGCGCTATCGAGCTCCGACCTCAACCCGATTAAAAACTTTTTTGGAAGAATTTGGACGCTGACTGTACCCCAGGCCTCCTCACCCTACCTAAATGGACTAACACTCTTGTGGCTGGGAAGATGTTCCGCTAGATTTTAGAGTCTTCACGAGCACAATAAAATCTAGTGAAACATCTTTCCAGAAGAGTGAAGGTTATTATACCAATAAATGGGAATTAAATACAGAATGGGAAGTTCAAAAAGCACATAAATCATATGATCGGGTGTCCACAAACAGTGTTTTTCGATATAGTGTAGATCAAATACATACATGATCAATACCGTACATGAATACTTTTAACAGTCTTACCATTTTGCTGGTATACTAGTTGATTTGACTGCGTTTGTTGAGGCTTTGCTCCCTGGAACAACCAAAATCATAAACCAATTACTTTGATGAGCTGAGAAAAGTAATCTTTTCAGTGCTCAAATTATTATCAGTTTTTGCATTCAAAGTAAAATCAGTAGTATGTGTAGTCTACAGAGAAAGCTTTATGTTAACCCTATGTTAACTATGAGTCAGACATGCAAAAAATTATTAATAGTTCAGTTCAAAATTATGAACAAATCAAAACACTTCAAATACATATTCACCCCTCCCCTTTCTAAAACCGCAAAATAAACGAAAAAACCGCGATAAACGGACGCCACCCCAAAAATGCTATTTTATGTACACTGTATTAACATTTTACTTAATTTTATAATTAATAATTATATTTTTATTAATGAATTTCATTATTTCAACTTAAAACCCCATAAAAACTTTTCCCACATAACTAATTTGTTTCGCTGATTTTCCCGGTATATTGTGCTATCCGTGAGAGACCGGGAAAATCACTAAAACAAATTAGGCAAATGAAATTCCATGATAAACCAAGATTCACACAGAGGTAAAGCGAGGGATTAGTGTCCTTTTTTTTATATTACAATTTTCATTTAAG
The DNA here is from genome assembly GCA_039877035.1 of Silurus lanzhouensis. Classification (NCBI taxonomy): domain Eukaryota; kingdom Metazoa; phylum Chordata; class Actinopteri; order Siluriformes; family Siluridae; genus Silurus; species Silurus lanzhouensis. The sequence continues at coordinate 1,778,295 of JBCEWE010000291.1, read as the reverse complement.
GAACTTTTTTTTATATATTCTTGGAAAGCATATGGTTTTATATTAAAGCTCAGTAAGACAGTCTTTAATTTGTATTTAGTGTAATTTCAAATCACAGGCATATGTTAATGCAATTATTATTAACTTTTCATAGGGATTCACAAACATTTCAAAATGGAAAAATGGTGGCTTGCCAATTACATGAAAATAAAAAAACTTTTGGTTGGAATTCTCTTCAATTGGAAACCACTCTCTTTTGCTGGGTATGAGATCATTATGGCTACTGTGAAAGCCAAAACTCAAAAACCATAAAGATGCATTTGTAATTAAAATAAACAGTTTTCTACAATGGCATGAACAGTTTTACACTCAAGTCTCCATTAGTAAAAAGCTGCTGCTACTGGTTTCCTTATTAGAAACACACTTATGGGGACTAATTTATGATGCAAAAATGTATATTAGATCTATTAGATTCTATAAAGTTGCTTAAGGACAATGTCCATTGTTAAAAGTGCTATACAAATAAAATAGAACTGAAATCAAATACACTTTATTTTAAGGGTTGTGTGTAAACAAACGTTTAAATCCGCTATAACGTGATAGCAGGAACACCAAATTATATAACTATAAACATCTTGTTTTGAAGGAACAAATCTGTAATATACGTTTCGGCAATTGCTGTAAGAAATAAAACACGAGGGTTGATAACGGGATGGCAGCCCAATACTATATTCTTGATTATTATCCCGTCATTATTCCGTTACTTAAATCATGGCATTCCTTTAGTATTTTCGACTAAGAGCATATCCACAAGGAGCTTTAAAGCTTCTTCTTGTACATGGAGAAGACATTAGCATTTTATTCCTCTCTGAACAGTTTGCCTGTCAGCATTCCCTTCCTTACCATAGGAAAGAATGCACCCAGGAGAAGGTTTCATAACTATACATCAACAGAGGCTCTTTAATCTTTAATGGGTGAAGGAAGTAGTGAAGCTTGCTGTCAGGTATCAAGTGATGAACCACACTCTAAGACAGATGACACACTGGGCATTTGGAGAATATTTAACAGTGCAGTGTGTAAGAAAACTGATCAGTTTGCATTTCCTGACTGTCTCCTGATAACCCTGCACAAATCTTTTAATTACACTTTTATTGTATGCTAATGTACACGTATCTGTACCGAATTCTTACTTTTTTGGTACAGGGCTTCCAGTTCGGTGCACATGAATGTGTACAAAATTCGTTTTAAATTTATTAAATTGAATGACGCAAACTGGAATTCAAATGCCTTTCCATTTACTAAACAAACGGAATTTGTTCGTGGCTCCGAGCTTACCTCAAAAGCAGAACCCCCTTTGAGGTTCTGATGGGGCTGTGACTGATGTCCCGAACCCTTCTCTCCCTCAGCATCTTCACTCAGGATGTCCTCAGCCTTCTCCACTATGTCCTTTAGCTGCTCAATGAACATTTCTTTCTCAAGCAGCAAGATGAAGTCGTTCTCAACCTAATGAACAGACATATAAAGATATAGATTTAAAACAAATACAAAGACGTATTGTTTGCCTATACTTTTCTCCGTTCTTGAACATGAGACAAAGGTTTGATAATGAAACCTTGGAACAGCCAAGGTGTAACAGAACAGAAGGTGTAAATGCAACTGCATTAAATGGACAAAAGTATTGGGAGATCCCCAAAATGTAAGCACAAAGGTAAAAACACACAATTATAGAGCTGTTTTTCGATGCACATACAAATCTTATGGTCAGGTGTCAACAAACCTTTGTCCATATAGTCTATTTTTCTGATAAACGATATGTTGCAATATGGAGAGAGAGATCTGCCAAATTCAATTTACTATCTATAAAGCTTTAAAAAGTATCTGTATCTATAGCTGTGTCAACTGATAACATCGCAATACAAAACAATTGAATTGAACAGATGTATAATTTACTCAAGAAACACAGGCATATACAGTCCTATGAGTCCATGCATTCTATTTTTTCTTTTCTCGTGATCATAATTTTCTCGACTTCACATGATCTCAACGGAAGAAATTGTATTGCGAGAAAATCTCACACCTCGTGAATGACAGCCTTCTTCTCAGATGTCACACTTATGTGCAAGTTGTCAATCACTGACACACAGAGCTTTTTCAGTTGGAGTGAGTCCCTGATCAAAGCAAAAGCTAATACGATCATTCATGATGCTGCGATGATCTAGCCGAATATAGCAATTAAATACTGATCACGAGGAAACTACGTTTGTTACGTCGAGATCAAGAGAAAAATTAAGTCTTGATAATCAAGTCGTGAAAGCCTAACAATATAAAATATTATATTAGAACTTATTGTTCCCTCATGATCAGTAATTCATTTTCTGATGTACATATTCTGTGTGTTTGAGAAGAAGGATGTCATTCACAAGGTGCACGATGCAATTACATCGTGAGAAAACAGGTTTTTATGTTGAGATCATGAGAAAACTATTTTGTGACTATGAGAAAAAAATAAATATGACAATATTATAATATTATAATGCATGGACTCTTAGGATAACCATAGGCATAAAATCATCTACTTTCGGCTTTTTCCATTAGGGGTCGCCACAGCGGATCATCCGTCTCCATACCCCCCTGTCCTCATAAAATAAAATCACAAAATGCGTTTTGGCTCCCCCAATGGACAGTGATACTGCAATAGACATAACCCTCAATGGACATAAAAAAGCAACATACTTTTAATGTAAATATTATACAAATAAAAAAAACCACCGAAAAACCACCGAAACATGCAAGACAAAAGTACTTCAAGACCAAGGTAGTTGTGTAAAGATCAGTACATAACGTTATACCATCATCCTGGTATATAGCCGAAAGTTTTGAATTATAGAAGCGCTGGGTCTAAAAAGAGAACTGAGAGCAAATTAATATTTAAATACATCGCTGATAAGACAGTGTGGTAAGACAGTGTGGATAAAGGAATCAGACACAAATGCAAAGCAGAGATGACACAGGGACAGCTTTATCAGAGCAAGAAGAGAAGACTTAAGACAAGCAGGCAGCAAAATGACAACAGTTAAAAAAATAAATAAATAAATAAATAAAAAACCTTTATAACTGTGAGAAAATATGCTTCAGCTAACTACAATGATAGTTTTGTATGAAAATATATTTACTGTTGACTTTCAGAATGCATAATGCAAACATCAAAATTATTACTGACAGCAATAACCTTACCATGTATGTGGCAATCTCCTCAGGAGCATCTCCATCAAGGTCAAACTTAAAAGTGACCATCTTGTGATTGTGAGTCTCCAGCTGGCATTCCACCATCTTGTCACCCGTGTTACACACCTGCAGCACACCAAAGAAATTTACCAGGCAATGGCAACCATGACTGGTTCAAGCTTTAATATTTATAAGCTCATTACTAATTCATTACTAAAGAGTGTACAAATTATTTCAACTACTTAATACAGCAATTAGTGATTATGGTTTGTATTTTGGGATGAATTTCAGATTTCTGTTGGAATTCCCATTGACATGCATTACGAATGCCATTCAAATGCAATAAAAGCCTTTAAAAAAACAATCAAACTGAAGTAACATCGCTGCGCTATAGTGCGTGAAAGCTGCAGAGGCTGGAGTTAAACATATGGTAAATGTTCCCAGACATCGCATTCTCCATCCATCATTAAGCTAGGAGGAGATTCTGGTTCACAACGTTCACTCTCAGGTTCATAAACAACAATTTCAGAGGATCCGCCTGTGACCCCAGACGAGTGCATTTTATGAATTGGATTGTTGTTGAATCTATTCGAATATAATGATGTTAATGCCATGGTATTAAATAGCATATCCTAAAGCATTCTTGGTACTATCGATTTATTATTAGATTTATTTTTATTAGTTTTTAACTAGTAAAAATGAGACTCCTAATCTATTGTATCTCAGCACTTTGCCTCATTTGTTTACAGATTAATTTAGACATTTGTGTTCCTGGCTTTTCCAAATCAACTAAAACTAATCAAAATATGTTCATGTATCCAAATACTGTGCAATGCTATTGGAAAAACTCCAACCCATGTAAATCATATGTTCATGGAGCTGGCACTGAAGCTGGCTTTGTGCACAAGGGCATTGTAATGCTGGAACAGGTTTGGGTCTCCTAGTTTGAGTGAAGTGAAAATTACATTTACCACATCCAACAATATTCTATACACTTGTGTTTTTCCAGCATTGTGGTAACAGTTCTAGGAAAAACCACACATGGCTAGAAAAGTCAGGCTTCCCAATACATTACTCGTTTAATATGTGAGTCCATGTGTACAAGTTTATTAATAAAAAAAATGATGCAACTCTAAATGTCTAAACAGCAACAATTTTTTTAATTTAACTACAACTTTATTGGATTTTAATAAACTTTGCTGTGAATTACTATATGCCATAATATGCCCATTTGCCTAAAGACAAATATCAGGACTGGGATCTCAGGCAACCCAACATAAGTCACATTTTTTACTATGTAGGTGGGAACACAAGAGTAAAAACATTCCAATCCTGTGACATATGCTGGGTTGCCTGAGATCCCAGTTCTGATATCTATTTAACAGCGCATGTATTTAATGAGTACGTAGTTATAACGTACTATTATAACTAAAAGATTTCCACACTTGCAAATATTATGTGTGTTTATATCTGGTAAATGCGTCAAAAGGGGGTAAGCCACGGAAAGAGAAGAAGAAAAAGAAAAGAAAAAAAAAAAACCCCACCGCATGGCAGAAGCACTCGTTTGCATGCAGATAAGCGTCGCTAAAATATTGTTGCCACAAAGTGAGCCAGGTCCTAACAGAGTACAACCCTGATATGATCATGCAGCTGCAACAGAGCAGTACTTTGATTGGATTTCTGGGGCAGACTCACGTTGAGCATGTTCAGTTTGGGTTTGCCGCTCCTCTCCTGGCGGGAACGCGTACGGGAGGATTTGCGATGATGCTTGCGGACCCTCGACTCGCTCCTTCCGCCATGCGTTCCCTCGTTCCCGTCGCTCATCTCTTTTCCTGACGTGGCATCAGAGGTCACACTGTGGCAGAAAAAAGTCTAGATTTCAATACTTGTTTTAAGAAAAAATGCATTTTGTAAGTAATTGAAGTCCGTGGATTGAACCCAGTGTAATAAGGTTTTAATGCAGCCCTCAAAATAAATCAATACTTTCGTGGACTTATTTAAAAACCCTACTGTCTAACTATAAAAAAAAAGAGGAAAAATAGGGTTTAAAATCAAGGTAAACACAGCTACTTTCAGAAAAAGTTACTTCGATGCAATTTTTCAATGACACTTGTGCATAATATCTGAAAACTTAAAGGACAGGGAATATTTATGCAAGAAAATAATCATCATCAAGGAATCTTTATCTACACATATTGCTAGGGGATTTGTACCTGTCATATGCAGCCACAGTCTGCTTATCTATAGCACACTCCTACATGCAAATAGAGAGAGAGAGAGAGAGAGAGAGAGAGAGAGAGAGAGAGAGAGAGAGAGAGAGAGAGAGAGAGAGAGAGAGAGAGAAGAGAGAAATACAGAAATGAGAATGATTAACAAAACAAATAAAGCAAACAGAGAGGCAGCAGACCAGCAATATTTACCCAAACACATGGAAGACAAGCAAAGCAGAATTAAAAGATCACAGACTAATATTATTGACTTTGAAGCAAACTTTTGCTTCTACTCTGTCGAACCTCAGCAAACACTTCAGTGGCTGGCTGGCTCGTTCCACTTGCGCTGCTGCTGCACTGCTGAACGTGATGCGTCGTGATGCTGCTGCTGGGCTGTGCTTGCTGAGTCATTTCACTGGTCACTGCAGAGGCCTGAGTTTCCTGGTTCCCATCCAGAGCTTCCTCAATGCTCAAAGCATCTGGTACAATGCCTTGTGGCACAGAAGGCGTCAGCAGGGCAGCAGGAGCGGTGTGAACATGATGGCCAGGGATGGCGATAGCATGTGGAGCCACGGTGACGGCTGTCTGAGAAGAATGAACCGGAACAGCAATGGGCATGGCGGTATGGACTGGAACTGGGCTCTGGGATGTGCTCACCAGGGCCGGAAGCACAATCTGGGACTGGGTATTGCTGCCGGGAGCGCCCTGAAAAAAAAAAAAAAAAAAAAAAAAAGGCCATTTATACGTTAAATTTACTTATTGTAAATATTAATTTCCAAAGTTTGGGGGAAAAAATTCCAGTACATATATATATGCCTCATCACAAAAAGCCTAGTTTCAAGATTATTGCTATACAAATATACAGTATTATACAATCTATAATAAATATACATATATAGTAAATATAAAGTAGACTGTATAGAGGTGTCATGATGCAGATGTTGCTTTGATTTATTGATTAGGCTAGTATTTGCTAGCTCTGCGGGTCGGAATTGTAACTTGAGCACATTTGGGTGCCAAGATAAACAGTTTTAAGTCAAATTAGCACACAATGCAGCTATTCTGGCAGATTGCTTTGAAAACCCATATGAAACACACACTACCTGAGTAGCCTGAAAGATGGGAGGAGCTCCTGCAGATAGGCAGGCAGTGTTTGGTGAAGCAAGCTGGGAAGGATAAATTGGAGAACTGCTCTGTGTGAGGGGATGCAAAGAAGGCGTAGCCATGGAGCTTGCACTTTGTTGCTGAGCCATACAGTAGCCCTGCTGGGAGTACTGTATTGTGGGTATTATACTTGCAAACACAGGAGGTGCACAGGCTTGTTGGGAACAGTGTGTTGGTGCAGAGCATGCAGCGGGTAGGAGTGGGTGGGGTGTTGGCACAGTGCCATCCATCTGTAAATTGGGCCCCAGTGAAACCGAGGGAGGGGCAGGCACAGGTTGGCCAGTGGAGAGATAGAGCGGAGTGAGGGATGACTGCGCAGAAAAAGGAAAGAATGAGGAAAAGAAATCAGGTCCAGGAAGAGGGACCATGGAACAATGAGCAAGGCTCAGCGAGGGCAACTGCAACAGGAGGTCAAAAACTGTCCTACCAATAAAAAAAAATATAACACAAAAAATTCCAGTACTTCCTAGAGTAGTTGCATAACTGATTGACTATTGAGTTAAAAGTATTATATTAAATGTTATGTGCTTGAATTTTACCTATGTGAGGTGAGTCGGCTTCTGAGACAAAGATGTCTGATGTATTTGAACTTGCTGAGCAGCCGAACCTTGAACTAATGGCTGCTGAGACATTGGAGCCTGTGTAGGTAATGTTATAGTCCAAATTGATTGACAAGGATGGGGGCATTAAAATAATAATGATAAAATTTATATAGGAGAAAAACAAAAAGCTATTGAAGCATATTGCAGCACTGGCATTTTTTTTTTTTTCGAACTACATACAATAGCTTTCAGAAGCAGTCTATAGTCTCGTTTCTCTGACAGCCAGAATTCAAGCTATAAATACATTTTCCATTATGGGATAAACTGTGCGATGGAGAGGGTGTTTCTCTATGAGGTGACAAGCTTTATTTTGATAAAAACTAGTAGCGCTGATGATGATGCCTCTGCCCTTAAAGTCTAGCCCTTCCGGTTACATATTTGTGTACCTGAAATACCCTTAACACATCATACAAGAAGGAATCTATGGAAGAAAATCTATTTTAGACAACCTCAGACATTTTACATTTCCAAATCTGCTTTCAACTTTCATCAACTTCCTCTTGAGGTATTGCACAACAATCTCACATAATTTGCCGCATAAGCGCAAATATCCACAAGCACACTCCAATATCTAGTGGAACATCTTTCCAGAACAGTGGCGGTTATTATAACAGCAAACAGGAACTAAATGTAGAATGTTTAATTTTGGAACAAACCAGACATAGAACAACATGTATGTAATGTAAATGATGTGCTCTAGAGATGGTCAAAAGTGTGCATCGGATACAAGTTGCATAGTCTTTAACACATTTGGTTTATTTGTATTTATTTATTAGAAGATGCGCTACACCTTGATTATTTAGAAGTGACCAATAATTTGTGACCAATATTGTGTATGTAGATTGATTTCTCTTCCCTAAACAGTCTCAAGCACGATCTCTCAGCGCCACCGCTGCTATGTGAATGACGTATCACAACACTACGAAGACGGAGGCGTGTCCTGCGATTCACATAAATTATAGATTAACATGGCAGAGGTAGAGCAGCATCTACCTAGAGACAGAACGTCTGGTTTTATTTCATGTGAAAGGGCCATGCGTCAGAAGTCAGAAGGCAATTAGTACCATAAATTGTTGATTTGCTGCCTCTCTGAATCAAAGAATTAAAGTGAACCGTCTGTACCATATTAAATTGCATAGCATTGTATATTTTCCATTGAATCGTACTGCATTGAATCGCATTGCGTTGAATCAAATGGAAATCAGATTGCGCTGCATCGTAATAAGGGTAAATCATATCGCTTTGGTAGCTGCTTCATATGCATCTTTAATGTATCGTGTTGTTGGCTATGCACTGAGATGCAAATTCACATCCCCAATGTGCTCCATAATAAATTACATTACATTTTCTTCTTTTGTATTGACTGAAATGGCTCAACAATATATCAAAGTATAACTGTAATACTGCAAATGAGAAGCTCTCTTGGAACTCTTGGAAAAATGACTTACCACTTGGGCTGTAACGTCAATTCTGTGACTTGTTTGTAAGGGTACAGTAAGACTAGCAGATTCTTTGAAATCTGCTTTCCCAGCAGCGATCATGCCGGCTGCATTGAGATCTTTTTGTGTTGTGGCTTGTTCAGTCAGAAGAGTATCTTCTTGGCTTATTGGTGCAGCTCCAGATGAGCCATGATGGATCCTGTGTGATGCCTGCATGCTTATCTGCAGTGCTGGCGTTTCCTGAAATCTCTGTACACTGAAGGGATGCTGTACTGCAATGTAAGCAGAAACGGGCTGCACAGTGCACTGTGAAGCCGGGAGATTCTGGACATTTGTCAACTGTTGAACAGTTGAACTGACAGACTGTTGATCAGGCAGTAAATGTTTGGCTTGCTGCAAGGATACCAATGTCTGGCCAGCTTCAATTTGCTGCAAAGGTGGTTGAATGTGTGTACTTGCAAGCTGCTGCATACCGGCAGCGTAGCCCTGTGGTACAGTGGCATTTGCCTGGGCTATTGGTCTTGTAAGAGTGCAGCTCTGTACGCTCACCATCTGGGGTACACCAGAGGAACTGTACGCAGGTGTTGGCTGTACTGGTTGGAGGATTGTTGCTTGCTTTTGTGCTGTGGAGGGCAGTGAAGAGTACGCCTGCGGCTGCACAGGCTGGCTTGCTGGCACGTAGCTAGGCTGCAAAGGTACAGCGTTGGCTACAGCTGGCATATAACTTTGTGAGGCTTGAAGCAGATGACCAGGGACCTGCATGGATGCAGCTGATGCTGGCTGGCTCTGAACACCCAGTGTGCTTGACTGCAGAACAAAATAAAAAAAAAGAAAAAAAAAAGAAGAGGACGACAAAGAGAAAAATCTCTCAGAAACACAAACATTTACTTAATTATACAGTTCTTCCCTAAATTATTAAACAACTAGTTTCACATTCAAAGTCTAAACAGCAATAAATAACATGTATAAAAATGTCAAAAGGTTAGGAGGCAAGCATCACCCAGCAAACAGGGAACCGTTATAGAGAAGCTGGAGGAGATTAAAAAAAAAAATTATTGGGATTAGCATTTTATGAGGCTCTGGGATTGGTCGGTTAGTTTCCATGAGAAAGCAGGTGAAGGTCAGGAAAGTTTCATTAAGACAGGATGCATATATCTGCACTGGCTAAGCCTGGCACCATCCTCTAAAAGAAACAAAAAGTATAGATTTGGACTGGAGTTAAAGCGAATCGGGTTAAGAACTTAAGCAGCAGGATGCAAGAGATAAGGAGAAATAAAGCGTTAAAATACAAAAACCTCTAAAAGCCCCGGGTTTTAGGGAGGTTCGTCCGGCAGAAGCATAGTGCCCATTTCACCCACAGACAATAAAGTATGCCAGCTGTCCAACCTACCGGACATGTGAACGTACGGTCACCCATGCACACACTCGCCCTGCGGTGCATTCCTGGCTTTGGCATTCGCTCAGGACTCAGAGATTCGGTCAACCCATTCTCGTCACCGTGACTACGCACAGTCCGATATGGCCCTGTTTCGAACACCATGGACGGGACCTTCAGTAAGGCAGAGACATTTGGGAAGTGCTTGTGGCCTGTAATGTTTTCCAGGGATTTGTTAAGCTCTGATAAGTCAGAGGTCTCGTAAAGGAGAGAGCCTCTGTGCCCACTGAGTAAGAGTCCAGTCGGAGATATAGGTTGGCCCTCACATATACATGGAGTGTGGAGAGAAGTGCATGAGATGGGGTTTGTTCCCGTCCTTGTCCTTGATAAGAGATGCGATAGGCAAGTTGTGCACAAGGGATGCGGAATGAGAGGGATGTGATTTAGACAACGTCGACATCCCAAGGATTTCGATAGAGGGTCGTCACACTCGGTCTCAGGAGAAAGCACCACTGACGAATCACTATGGCGTCGAGTATCAAACGGCAATGGCGAAAGCAACAAATTCGGGGCGGAAGAATCGTTCCTCTTAAGTTTGAATGGGATTGATGAAATGGAATCGGGACTTTCTGGCTGAAAAACTGACTGGATATGTGGATGGTCTCTCAGCGCGTCAATCACAGTAGTGCTTTGGCGACGGAAACCTGCTTTAGACCCAGTTCCATGGGGGCAAGGCAACGGCTCATAAACATTGTCATGTGGTGTCAAAAAACACCCAGGGACATGTGACTATCATCAAATAGCATGAAAGACACAAAACACAAATAAGGGTGGAAAATAAACATATATATACACACACACACACACACACACACACACACACACATACATACAGCTCAAATTATTTAAAATCAAACTGTAAATTTCCTTTAAATTAAGTGGCTAATCATCATCATCTTGCACCAAAAAAGAAACAAACCTGCTGCACTGCTGTGGAAACAGGTTCCTGCAGTGTCGGGTAAATGACACTGTGCAAGCTGCTGCTGTGGGAGTCAGAGTATATGATCGAGCCAATGCCACTGTCAGCTGGAGAGAAAGAGGAATAAAAAAAGAGGAGCATAAAATGAATAAAAATGAATGCGCGGTTCATGTCCTGCGAGAACATTAAGCTGTGCAGCCAGAACTCACATGTAACAGAGGTAGTGCTGCTGCTCATCTGGGTCAGATTGGTGTGCTGGTCTGCTTCTGTTTCCTCTGACTCTAACCCACCTGTGGGCTCACATACAGTGGGCACGGAGCTGAGGAGGGCCTGGGCTTGCGTCGTCGGCGCGATCCCACTCGGCATGGCTGAGGACACGGTGCGTTCTCGTCGCCACTTTATCAACGCCACTCGGTCACGGATGGACTTCCCCACTATCTTAGCGTCGCTCTCGTGAAAGAAACCCGACTCAACCTGGAAAAATAAATCAATAAAAAACACACACATTACATAATTGAATGGAAAAAAAAATGGACACTTTAACAAATCAGGGAGATTAAAACAGAAGAAAGTAGACTTTTTGCTTTTTTTTTTTTTTATAATAAATTCTCTATACATAACTTTTTCCTGCATTTCTGTTTAACAGCTGTTATCCAGCTAGCTAAAATCTTATGATAGATATATAAGCATGATGCCAGAGAAGTACTGATTATTTACTACAGCCGAAACAAAAGACATATTTATAAGTAATGGGTCATTTCTCACACATAAGAGTTTCACTCTACAGATCACTTTCAGATTTTATTTAATATATTTTCTCCCTGGATTCCCTGAACACGAATGCTTTTATATCCATATATTGAGCGTCTTGCCTCTTTTTGAGGCAGCTACTAAAGTTTACCGCAATGAAAGCACCTGTATAAAAACGTTCTGTGCTTTTCTTGCTTTGTCTGTACCTGAAGAAAGCAATGAAAAGCATGCTAAATGTCTCCACACTTGAAATAAACCTTCTTCAAAGTGAATGGACAGAAGGTTGCACCTTCAAGTAGAGAAGCTGAAAATAGAATCAGGCTGTGCTCAGCGTGAACACACGCAAACACCGTCCTGCCTTCGTTTAAATAAAATCTGTAGCAGCCAGTCACCCTAATTTGTGGTATTATGTGTCAATTAGTGCTAAAATGAAGGCCACTAAGCAGCAGATAGATAAAGAGGAAGCCTTTGAATAGAAAACATCCTGATGCAAAGAAAGGTATACTATTCCCCAAGGTCTTAACAGTGGTTCCTGAATCAAGTCTTACGTAAATCAATAAAACTCATCAAGGCCTTGTTAATAAGATGATGTGGAAAGGAAAACGTATTAAGCCCTGCAGTGCAAAGGCCCTTCGAATCCAGGGAAGGCACAGTTCAAATGAGACCAAGAGGAGTAAGGAAAAACAAAGACAAAATCATTGCGAGATAACCATCACACACAAGCATGTGGGCAATGCATGTGAGCTCAAGTCTAGGCAGACTGCGCTGGTCTAAATATTTCGGTGGAAAAATGCCATTTTTGCACATACACCCACACATACATGCAGAAATAAATCGGTGCCAAGTTTGTATTAAACGGAGCATTTTAAATCTGTGCGTGTGTGTATGAGCATTGTTTTCAGATAATGCTATTTTAGGAAGTCTCCATTTACAGTGTTTATATGGAAAGAAGTGTCAGACCAATTTCCTAGGAATTCTATGGCAGGTGTACACACAAAGGAATGCGCCACTTTATTTCGGGACTTGTTTTTCAGCAAGCCGAGATAAAATTACCTCAGCTTACAGTCTGCGATTAGTCTTTACAACTAGTGCCACAACCTGGATAGACTCTTCGAAATGGATTTCTGTAGGTGCACACGGCAGCCTCACGTTTACGAGACAGAATTCTACTTCCTTGTTAATGACTGACTGGTGACTATTAGATTCTGCTATAGTAAAATATATGTGACTATGGCCATTCACAATAACCATAAATCTTAGAGCCATTATAGCATTGTTCATTGTAAAATAGAAAAATTATAAAAATATTTTTACTACCTGTTTTAAACTAAACAGTTGCTAAGATTTATCTGCTGAGAGTACAACACATCCTGTTCTCTATTTAAATCACAATACATTAGTCATTAAATAAATAGAGTGAAATCACTACTCAAAAAAACAATTACCAGTTATGTTTAAACAGAGTTCACCCTTTAACCAAAGCTCGCTCCAAAATATCTACAGTTCCATAGAATATGACTGAGAACAGCGCAAAAACAAACAAACAGGACTGCAATTCAATTATTTTATTCTTCCGAGTTAAAGGCAGAGTATTCACAAAAACATTGATTGCTATTGCGTTTTCCATCAGCCAGAATTATAGCAGGTTAAAAATTCTTCATAATTTCACCATCCCCAGGTAACAAAATGGTTATGAAGCTCAGCTGAAGAAACTAATGCATAAAATGTTACGTATTAGTCTGTTAGGAAGAATATCACTGTCTGAAAACCAGTTAGACAGCAATGATTTAGCAATGTGCACATGATGGGCCTATGAGGTAACTGACGTGTTGAAAGAAAGCAAAAGTTCAAAAGAGTTGCATGTACATTTGCGGTTTTCTTTCCATCAGTAGCTCTTATTCTTCCAGGAGAGCCCTGGTTTCTGATTGCACCGACATTAAGGATTTTTTTAGAATCAATTATGGATTTCAGTTTGCACCTGTTGGCTAGAAAGGAAGCCATAAACCTTCTTTGCATCTACTAAATGGTAGCTGCAAAGAAGGTTTATGGCTTCCTTTCTAGCCAACAGGTGCAAACTGAAATCCATAATTGATTCTAAATTATCAATTTAGAATCAATTCTAAAAAAATGATTGATCATCATCAATCATTGCTAAAAATAGAACCAGAAAATACATTTGAAATAAATCTGGATCGATTATGGCTAAACAATATACAGAACCTGCAAACTGAATGAAATCAGTAATGGAATAAACTGCAGTGATGTCACGAAACAAATAAAAATGTCATTATACGTTTAATTTTATATTATAATCGCAGTTAATGTACGAGGAAACTTACATAAAGTGAGTTGAGTAAAAAAGAGCTGAGAGTATAGGGATGAGATCCCAGGATTATGAAACTCAAGCAGGTAAAAAGTGAAATGTAATCATTTATTTATAATATCAATTCAACTCAAAACAATTCAGCTTTATAGCATGAAATACAATGGACCATTTCCTTACCATCTCTTGAGCCACACCTTCAGGCACCTCCCTCTCAAGGTCGAAGGTAAACTCGATGGCACCGCTGTCCTTGTACTTGCCCTTCAACTTGCGAGAGTCTTCCACCCACAACTTTAGCGCAATGGAGGCCTTCCTTCCATCATCTTCCTCAGCCAGCTCCACTCGCACGCCAGTGTCCTCCGCAAAGAACGCGTGATTCAGTAGGTCCTTGATGGAGTAACTGAAAAGAAGATTATGGCATTAAATATAGTATAGTGAGTCATGACCTGTTCAAAAGGTTATTTCCGGTTACCATTCATTAGCTAAAGCGTGTCCACCATACAGGTCCTTGTGAATGAGTCACTATAGGAATAATAACATATCGGAATGAGCACACTGTCTGCCAGAGCCATGCTCCTACACAAAAGCAAATCAGCAGTATGTGACCATTCAGCTTTGAGAATATCATTGCACTGTAGTTATTAAAATATAACAGAATGAAGCAATGGTGCACCAATGAGAGTGCACAAATGCAAGTGCAATATTCCTTTTACATAAAACTTTCCTGGAACAGGTTGTCTTTTAATTTAAGTGGAGTGAAAATGTAATGCTACTGCATTCATAGACATACAATATAATTGTCTGCCTCCAACATCGTAGTAACAGTTTGGAGAAGCATCACATACGGCTGGAAAAGTCTGGGGTCCCTGTTCTATTGTCCATATAGTGCATTTCAGGCTAAAGTAGCTCTTTCAAAAGACTCCTGTTATATAAAGCAAATGTACTAAACAATTGAATATTACCCAGTGGTGGACAGTAACCAGATAAAAAAAAAAATTATTGTTACTGTACTTAAGTAGCTTTTTCGCATATATGCACTTAACTAAAGTAGTTCCATTTGGGGAGGCTTTTACTTTAACTTTACTGCATTTCAAAATCAAATCCCGTACTTTTTACTCAACTTCATTTTGCGAAATCAGTCGCTCCTTTTTATTATCGAGTGAATAAAAACGTAACTGGTCGAGTACGAAGTGAGCCACCAATCAGGGTGGAGTTTGTTTTGAGCTTGTTTTGATCCCGCTTGCTGGTATCTACCGTAATTTCCGGACTATTAAGCGCACCCGAATATAAAGTCGCACACACTGAATTTGACAAAAGATTTTTATTTTGAACATAAATAAGCCGCACCTGTCTATAAGCCGCAGGTGTCTACAATAAATCAAATTAACTTTACACAGGCTTTAACAAAAGACAGTGCCTTTTACACGGCTTGTATCTAAACAGTAGCCTACCAAGAAAGTCATTGTTCACTGTCTTTTTCCTTCCTTTCACAACTATTTATCTCAGAAGTTTTCCTTTTGGCGTCGTCGTGCGTTTTAAAATCACCATCGGTGAAGCTTTTCTCCCGATGCCGTGCAGCTCAGAACACAGGTAAAGTGCGTTTTTTCATGCCCGTTTTTTTTTCAGCGTGACCAATGATTCCCATTTTCCGTTGACAGTCCGAGTGAGAGGCAGGTCAAACGTCAGAGGAACGATTCAGTGGGAGCGCGATTTAATATAAACAGTTTCATCGGTTCACCTGAACCCGTTCGGCAATTTCATTGGTCTAATGTTATGGGGCTCAGTTTTTTGGCTTAAAGTTTGTGAAACCGGGAAAAACCCAGGAAAAATCCATAAATTAGCTGCTTCATTGTTTAAGCTGCGGGGTTCAAAGCGTGGGAAAAAAACGGCTTATAGTCCGGAAAATACAGTACTTAACATTTTGAAACTAATAAATGATGGAAGAATCTACTGACTCCAACTTGCCACAGCACCACTTGCGTTATATGTGTAATTTTTGATTATTCTTTTTTTAAGAAGTTGAAAAGACGGTTTTGGGCTCATGATAATTGTAATTGCTATCAATCAGTGTTTGACTCATTAATATAATTCTATCAATAGACTGTTTTGCTAAGAGTAACAGAGTCTTTTCACATAAACTGAGCTGATTAAGCAAACGTCTTATGATAAAAATTATTAGACATTATAGCCAGAATTAATTATTATACTTTGAAAACTTAAGTACATTTAAAGGCAAATACTTTTGTAATTTTACTCAAGTGAAGGGTTAAAGGGAGCACTTTTACTGGAGTCCATATTTTACTGAGTGTATCTCTAACTGAACTCAACAACATGGTTTGTGCACTTTGTCCACCACTGAATAGTACAAATACACAAGATGCAGTTTGAGCTAATATAATAAACACCACCTACTTCTAAAACCTACTTCTATTTATGTTCATTCAGAACAAGGGCACTGAAATATGCAACCAAAATAATAAACTTCCCTTCCCCTCTCCTTCCCATCCTTTACTGAAATAAGAGTGTTATATAAGCAGTAGTTTTGTTCTTGGCTAATAGAGATCAAATTGAATAGGGTTGAAGAAGGTCTGCATGCAACAGGCCAATACATTAGAGTTGGTGCATGGATTGTCACCTTTGCATCAGCACTATAAAATGACAGGCACGTTTCATCATCAAATCCATTACATTTAAATTACTATATAAGAAATTTTAGCTTTATATGAGACAAAATACTTAAAACACATTCGGGTGATACATTATGAAAGATCCCCTGTAAACAGGTTTGAGTAAAATCGTTTACTAGCAGTAAAAGCTACAGTACAACAAGATGTGTTTAATAATCAAAGGAACTTGACATGAGAGACATAAGGAGGGAGCTTCACCCATCAGTAGAAACCTATGAGTAAGCCTATTCTTTCTGCTTTACTTTCTCTCTCAGACACACAGACACACACACACTTCACTCACCGCTCTTCCTTATTCTGGCAGATGCACTCGCCAATGATCTCCTTGATCTCCGGGTCCTTAACTTTGTTATAGCTTGCGGGCTTCACCCCCTGAGAAAAATGTTGTATATATATTTAAAGAATGAATTAAGTAAAGGAGATTATGGTGCAAAGAAACAGGAGGAGGACAAGATGATAGGATGTGATTTCCCCCATTGTTTACTTCAAGCATATAACTTCATGAAACTAACTGTAATAAAGAGCTAAATGCAAGCCAGCAGACTGTAATGCTGAGTAGAAGAGTGAGTGAGAAAGGCGAGTAGGGAAAGAAACAAGAAAAAAAGAAAAAGAAAAAGAAAAAAAAAAAATCACATGAAAGAAAGAATGTATCCAAAACAGATAATGCAGCAGATGCAATTGAGCATTTCCGGCTAAATCAATAACTAAGCCAGCTTACACCTGCAGTATTCAAATCAGGGGTTCCGCTAAGAAAGCTTAGTTCCAGCCAACATGTATGGGAATGAATGTTAATCAAGAGAACTGGGAAAATAAAGGGTTGTCTAATTTCATTGTATATATCGCTGTAACATTTTGGTCTATAAATTGTATATGTAAAAAAAATAAAAATAAAATGTAAGCCAAACAAACATTGTTACATTTTCTTTTCTTTATTAGGCAAAAAAAAAAAATGAGCAAAAATATTACCTTCTAATAAAACTTTAAACATAAAAAAAAAAAACCCTCAAATTGCACTGCAGTTTGTCTTGTATTTTTATCTGTTAAAACAAAAACAAAAAAAATGTGTATAATACTTCACACAACTTTTCCTCTTCTGCAATTTTATTGTTTTTTTTGTTTGTTTTGTATTGAAGCATTCTGATGCTGAAGTTAAACTGAATGTGTTCAGTGTTAATCAGGAGACCACCCCCTGATGGAGGCTACGCAAAGCTGTTTTAGTGCAATTCTGCAGGTGGAAGCCTCTCTATACCTCCAAAAACAGATATTTTCTGATAGGAACCTTATTTAAAACTTACTGAGACATGCAATGTATGTGAGCTATTCACTGTACTTTCCTACAATTAGGAATAGACTGAATAGACAGTCAATGCTTACAAGTTAAACATTTATGTTGTTTTATTTTTATCAAACGTGGATGCAATGAAATTAAAGGCTAATATGTTTTCACTCCAACACCTTCCCAAGAATCCAAATGTTTCATGCAACTTTAAAATATTTGAAGAATTAATTTTTCATATTGTTTTTATTGACTGATTGTAAACAACTGTACTCCACAGTTCAGGTTATGGCATTAAAAAACTGCACATTTAAAGCCATAAAAAATGTAGGCCAAGTTTTATGCATGGTGATGTTGCTATCAGTAATAGAAAAGCAGGACTCACGCTGGTGACTTTTCTGTAGATCTGGGCAGCATTCTGGCACTCCGAGTATGGATATTCTGATGTAGCCATCTCCAGCATGCACATGCCAAAGGCATACACATCCACAGACTCATCATAATGCTCCTCATACATTTCTGGGGCCATAAACTCCGGAGTGCCTGGAAGAAGAACCAAATATATATATATATATATAAAAAACTAAATCCTCCAAGGTAATATGAAAAAGCAGGCAACTGTTCAGAATCTGACATGATTGCTTTAACACTGAATTAAATGGATCGTGCAAAAACATTAACACGAATATGAAAATCCCATTGGCTGTAAAATGCTGTAGTGTTTATAGTGCCTGACTGGCTTTGATATTTGCTATAAAAATATTTTTTATTACCCTGTAGGGTTCAGTAAAGCTTAAACAAAATACTACAAAAATGAGCGTGAATGTTTATGCAGTGATAACAAAAAAGTAAATAAATAACACAGCTCCGCCCTACAACATACACTCTAAAATGCTAAACTATGAATATAAAAGTACAAAAATGTAAAACATTTAAACGTAAATATAATATTGGCATGAAATCTGCAAAACAGGCCTTGTTTTGCGCTGGTATCTCACCAATGACGCTCTTCGCGAAAGAGGCTCTTTTAAGAGTGGCCAGGCCCAGGTCCCCGATTTTCACGCTACCCGTTGGACCCGTGATGAAGATGTTATCACACTTTAAGTCCCGGTGGATGATGGGAGGGGTACGTGTGTGAAGAAAGTGAAGGCCTTTCAGGATCTGCCTACACCAACTCCGTAACACTTTGGGCTTCATCACCTTGAACCGCTTTAGATAACTGCAGAGCAAAAAGAGATTCAGTGAGGTTATATAAAAAAAATTAAAATAAAAAAAACAATCTGACCTAAGCGCATGAACTCCTTTAAAGATTGTGCTTGTTACTGTGTCCCTAACAACAAGAGAAACGACAGGTGTATGAGACACCTTCTTCTGCCTTATGCTTTAATTAGATTCAGTTATATTTCAATTACATTAATATTTTAAGTCATGTTTGTCTTGGGTGATATTCTTTGGTACAGTCACCACTCTAACAACTGAAACACTTTAAAATGTTACTACTTGAAGAAGTCAAACCCAAAATGGCAAAATATGAAGCTTTTAATCATCTTAGACACTGGGTTACTGATCAGAAGGTCAAGGGTTCGAAGCCTAAGACCGCCAAGTCACCACAGTTGGGCCCTTGAGCAAGGCCATTTACCCTCTCTGCTCCCGGGGTGCTGTATCAAGGCTGAGCCCAGCTTTTTTAATAAGTTGGGATATGCAAAGAAAGAACTTCACAGTGCTGCAATGTACATGCACCATCCTCTCTGTTGCACCTTTCCTTCATTTACTTTTAAAATGCTTGGGAGTGGGGTTTGGGGAAACTAGAAACAGAAATGCAAAAGGTAAAAATCATCATCATGTATAAAACTGAACACAAAGTATTTTGACTACTAATTAACAGTCTGAAGGAGTCAAAATCTAATGTAACATGATCTCTTTTTTCTTTAAAAAGCTAAACCTTTAACATTTAAAGAAACCAAAGTAAACGCTCTCATACAAAATGTGACTTCACCTGTTTGTTTCATTCTTGCTCGTTTCTTGAGCTGTGATTTTTTGATAAGACCATAAAAAGCTTTGTATTTGACCATTTTGGCCCTAAACTTTGCCCAGGAGTGCACAAAATTCATTAATGTACTGAATACAGAACAGCCACGGTACAATGGGTCCCGTCTTCCTACTTATCCGTTATCCTCGAACAAATAATAAGCAATCAATTCTTTGCATATCTGCGGTAAACATAATTCATCACATCATCTCCAAATGGGCACCATTAAATAAGCTGGTCTTGGGAACCATTGTTCATACAGGAGCTCCAAAAATAAACATCTTGCGGACTGTTTATTACATCAGAGTACAACTGTGGTTCTCTTGGGCATCTTGACTAACCAGACCAGACGTATCGATATTACTATCTTCTGCAAAGCCCAACTGGGCCATGGATCAAATATCAGCAACATTATTTTTTTCTTTTTTAACTGTACTCTTAGGATAATACAAATATTATAAATGTTTCTTAGCAAATCAGGAATATAAACATCATGACAGACAGGACCTTAATGATTTAATTGTTTTTTTACCCATTGAAAAGGACCAAGAGCAGCTAGTCAATGTTGTTTATTCGGGGAGGGGGGAGAGATTGGGGGGGGATTGGGGGGAACAAAAAAACCACACAAATTTCAGGGCTTGACAATCAATGGAACAATCAATAAGTACCAAGCCAAATTGCACGTCTGCAGACCTGACTCACGTTTTTAATGTCCCTGAGGTCATGAGTTCTGTCACCAGAACGATGCATTTTTTCCCTTTGAGCAGAGATTCCCAGAAGTCATAGAACCGCACAATGTTCGGATGCTGCAGACCCTTTAACATCTCAGCCTCCTCTTTAAAGCGCTGTCTCTCCACTTTTGACAGCTTACGGTCCTAAAGGGGTGAAAACAAAAAATATTTAAATAAATAAAAAAAATAAAAAATACATCTCAGCTCTAGAGTATCAAACCGGTTGCAAATGGAATAATGAGGTGTCCTGCACCACAAACAAATAAGAATCATTCTATTAAGAAATGCGTACTTTACATGTCCACTTCAATTAACATGGCTAGTTATGTTTTTGTTTCCCCAAAAATGACTGCATCATTCCTATGGCATCATTCCTATGGATTCATTCTTCAAAATACCAAGATCATCATGACTGAAACAGACCATATATTCTTTACATATCTTCTGGTAAACCACAAAAGACTCCACCATTAAGGCTTTAAAGGGTTTGCTGCAGTGATGGCTGCATTTATGTATGAATGTCAAACTCGTGTAATCGTAGAGGTCTCTGTGGTTATACATCTAATGGATGATCGATAAAAATGAGACGCAGCTGGCCTGAGTGTCATATGGAAAAATCAGAAAAAAAATCTTTGCAAAGTTACTATGGTTGTCCATGTGCTCAGTCCAATTGTGAGGTTCTGCTCCAGCAGTGGTTGAAGCTCATAAATTATGCAATGCTGCAGAGAGCCTTTTGCATTTAGTTGCGCTGACCTGCCTAAGCTGTCCCCACATGCTCCATATGCACCCTGGCAACTCTTCTCCGCCTTGTGCCCCTCCTTCTTTCTCTCCACGGCTCAATCCAGCCCTCCTCGCCCTCCCTACACTCTCCTCTTCTCACTCTCACCTCTCCATGCACAAGCTTTTCAGTGGACTCATGGGGAAATCACTACATTATTTAGTAGTTTCTAACAGGACAGAAAGATGGTAAACCCCACAAAGGAAAGACACACTCGGTCAAATGAAATGCTAGATTCCTGCAGCCTGCATTTCAATGGTACCTTTATTTAAAAATAAAAGGTATATTTAAAGAAAACGGTTTATTTAAATAGAACTACTTGCCACTTTTCCCACGTCAGGAAAGAATTTTATGCAGGCTGCTATTTATGCAAGTAATCGAAACCCTCAGCTTGAGCTTTTGTATGGATTAAACATTACAGGATTACTGCAGTGGTTTATGTTTATGAGAATTTAATCCCTAATATCTTTATGATACCCCTATTAGACTCATGAGCAAAGCAGATCATACATGCAAAACTCAGCATTGTTTAAATCTGGAACATGCAAGCCAAATTATTTTACTACATGTGCATAGTTGTATACAGAGAAATTCTTATTTTATTTCTAATTAACAAACCTAAAACCAGTGGCACCTTTTTCTGATTAATAATCATCTTAAGTACACAAAAAGTCATCCAATAAGTGTAATAACAGCCTGTACACTGTCGCACTGTTTACTTATGCATGAGTGTTGCCATGTAAAGATTTTTCACATCCTGCCTATAAATACAAATCTGTTAAATGAATGGAAAGTGAAAAAGAAAAGTAATCGACACTGTATTCACCCTCGAGGCAAATCGGATTGTGTGTGGATGGATGAATGTTCAATGCTGGCTTTGCATTTTGCTCTCCAGCATCCTGAACTCAAATGAAGCAGTTTATATGACTATAAAGGCGTATTATTTAGACGTTAATAGACTTTAACTGTAAGCATATGCCCAACTCAAGTGACTCATGAAGCTCTTGACTTGTTTTATTGCAATCACAAATACTGAAATTATTCTTAGCCTATTTTTATTACTATGATAAAATATTGGGTTTTACATTTAGACTATAGCTATTAAATACATTTAAGCACCATGACAACACATGACAAGAATAAGATTTGCTCTCGCTTTCCTCTGGCTAAAGGGTTTTTACACCCCATATGGTCTATGTCACAGAAAATCTATATTGAGTTCCACTTGGTCACCCCTGAGCAAGAAGACTGTGTGCTGAAACTCAATTAGAACTGCCAGTGACTGTGCTAAGGACATGTGCACACCATCTGGTATTAAAAAAAAAAAAGATGTTTTATAGATGTATATATATATACACATTCCTAAAATAAGCATATTCAAATATCGGTATTGATACATAAATATGATTTACTTAATCCTTAATGCACATCAAAATACAAAATTAAATGAAAATATATATTTTTTATAAAAAACATATGCAAAGACATCTTAAATGATTAAAGAAAATGGTACACTACAGGGAGTGCAGAATTATTAGGCAAGTTGTATTTTTGAGGATTAATTTCATTTGAGGATTTAATTTGAACAACAACCATGTTCTCAATGAACACAAAAAACTCATTAATATCAAAGCTGAATATTTCTGGAAGTAGTTTTTAGTTTTAGCTATTTTAGGGGGATATCTGTGTGTGCAGGTGACTATTACTGTGCATAATTATTAGGCAACTTAACAAAAAACAAATTTATACCCATTTCAATTATTAATTTTTACCAGTGAAACCAATATAACATCTCAACATTCACAAATATACATTTCTGACATTCAAAAACCAAACAAAAACAAATCAGTGACCAATATGGCCACCTTTCTTTGCAAGGACACTCAAAAGCCTGCCATCCATGGATTCTGTCAGTGTTTTGATCTGTTCACCATCAACATTGCGTGCAGCAGCAACCACAGCCTCCCAGACACTGTTCAGAGAGGTGTACTGTTTTCCCTCCTTGTAAATCGCACATTTGATGATGGACCACAGGTTCTCAATGGGGTTCAGATCAGGTGAACAAGGAGGCCATATCATTCGATTTTCTTCTTTTATACCCTTTCTTGCCAGCCACGCTGTGGAGTACTTGGACGTGTGTGATGGAGCATTGTCCTGCATGAAAATCATGTTTTTCTTGAAGGATGCAGACTTCTTCCTGTACCACTGCTTGAAGAAGGTGTCTTCCAGAAACTGGCAGTAGGACTGGGAGTTCAGCTTGACTCCATCCTCAACCCGAAAAGGCCCCACAAGCTCATCTTTGATGATACCAGCCCAAACCAGTACTCCACCTCCACCTTGCTGGCGTCTGAGTCGGACTGGAGCTCTCTGCCCTTTACCAATCCAGCCACGGGCCCATCCATCTGGCCCATCAAGACTCACTCTCATTTCATCAGTCCATAAAACCTTAGAAAAATCAGTCTTGAGATATTTCTTGGCCCAGTCTTGACGTTTCAGCTTGTGTGTCTTGTTCAGTGGTGGTCGACTTTCTGCCTTTCTTACCTTGGCCATGTCTCTGAGTATTGCACACCTTGTGCTTTTGGGCACTCCAGTGATGTTGCAGCTCTGAAATATGGCCAAACTGGTGGCAAGTGGCATCTTGGCAGCTGCACGCTTGACTTTTCTCAGTTCACGGGCAGTTATTTTGCGCCTTGGTTTTTCCACATGCTTCTTGCGACCCTGTTGACTATTTTGAATGAAACGCTTGATTGTTCGATGATCACGCTTCAGAAGCTTGGCTATTTTAAGACTGCTGCATCCCTCTGCAATATATCTCACTATTTTTGACTTTTCTGAGCCTGTCAAGTCCTTCTTTTGACCATTTTGCCAAAGGAAAGGAAGTTGCCTAATAATTATGCACACCTGATATAGGGTGTTGATGTCATTAGACCACACCCCTTCTCATTACAGAGATGCACATCACCTAATATGCTTAATTGGTAGTAGGCTTTCCAGCCTATACAGCTTGGAGTAAGACAACATGCATAACGAGGATGATGTGGTCAAAATACTCATTTGCCTAATAATTCTGCACTCCCTGTATACAGACATAAGTATTGATATAAATAAACTTTTTAGCCATAGGTGGTTCTTCCCCAAACTGTTACCCCAAAGATGGGGGCACACAATTTTATAGGATGACTTGAGATGTGGTAGCATTACATTTTGCCTTCATTTAATCTAGGAGACCGAAGCCTGTTCCAGCATGACTGTGTCTCTGTGGACAAAGCCAGCTTCCAGTCTAACAAAGGTTAGTCTGGAAGATCTCGAGTGGCCTGCTACAGAGCTCTGACCTGAACTTTACAGAACTTGAATGAATGTGAAGACTGACCATGCCTCTTCACCCTACATCAGTACCTGGCTTTACTAACTCCCTTGTGGGTGGATGAGCACAAATCTCCACTAGCACACTCCAACATCTAGTGGAACATCTTTCCAGAAGAGTGAAAGGGATGCTTAAAAAGCACACATGAAGCAGCCCCAGGACTATACAAGGTATCCATGAATTAGAATACAGACTGAAAAAACTGACAAATGAGAATAAGCTGATCGAGCGACCTGTGTCATTAATTCTATTATTCCCATTGCATTAATCACATTTTCTTGCCTCTCTGTCCAATAGATGTACCCACCTAATTGAAACATTCATAAATATAGCAGATGCGTCGTAATTATCATTATTCCATATTCAGAAAGTAGACGGACAGAAAATGTAAATAAAAATAGAAGAAAAAAATCAGGCCAAAAAAAACCCCACCACTTTAAACATGCATACTGAGCTCTGGTTTAACTTCCAAGTTTCAAATCACTCACCGAGTTGAATGCAATGTCTGATGCAATGTAATGTGAAATTGGCTTTTTAAAGAATTTGCTTTGATTGTGTGTATGTTAGGATTTCATTTTTAAAAAGAAAATCGAGAAAACAATTACTTCAGAACAAAAAGCCAACACAAGTTGCCATGCCTACTCTGGTATAATCTTCAATTTATAACAACAACTTGTGCTCTATTAACATATGCATGTCAGTCACCTCAAAATACAACACCACATGATTTCCCTCTTAAGTGGGCCGAGTGACATAAAACATATTGATGTTGCTGCAGTCCAGGATAGTTTTTGCCTGATTAGCCCAGGTGAAGCTGTGGAATAACAAATTTGTTGTTTATTGTACATAGATAGAATAATAGAATACACTGGAAACAGATTCAAGGTTTTCAGATGACATTAAGGCTGTGGCAACTGTACATTTCAAAGCCCAGTTGAAGAAAACTGCCTGCTGGCCTCATGTGAGGTGCATGCACTATTTTCTACTAGGAAAGCTTAACGTCGAATTTGAAACCCCAGAATCAATAGTACTAAACCAAACCCCTTCTACGGTGGAATCAAATGTTACAACTGAACTGTGACAGCATGCAGAAAACTCTCCACTAAAATGAGATATTGTCCTACCTTTGCTTTTTTTCTCTCTAGTGACTACCAAATGATAAGCACATGATGCATTTCTATGCTTTGGCTCTTTACGGCTACATATATGAATAGAGTGAGATTTTCTGCTGATTTGGACAAAGGCAGAAATGAGACCTCTGCCAAATTCTCATTAAAAGCATGTATATATTTTTGTCAAACATGCTTTCCTGTTAGGTGAATCATTTGGTGTTGCATAAGCCATGTTAAAAATAGTTACAAAAAAGAATCAAATTTTTATTATTTTAAATACAATTTTATCCTTGTTTTAATACCAACACAGCAAAAAGAAATCTAAATTTTTGGTCTTCAATAACTTGTCACTAAAAAGCAATGCATGTACAAACAAGTAAAAATCCTATTAAATATTTAGCAGCACTTTACACTTTCCGTTTAAAAAAGAAAAAGTGAATGAAGACCTCATTATTCTAAATGAAACCAGCATGTTGTTAAAAAAAACCAACCAAGTTCAAGTCAGTATCGAACAATCAAGGCCAAAGCCCACTCTACCACAAGATCTGTTTATCAAATGACCAGTATCCACAGAATACCACGTGCTGCACTAAAGCTAAATTATAAAAAAAAAAAAAAGAGAACAATGGTTATAATGGGCCACTCTTAAAATATAGAGCTTTCAAAAATTTTATACTGGCAAATGATAGAAAAAGCAGGCTTGAGGAAAAAAAAAAATACCATGTGTTTAAAAATACGACTATAGAGTGAAAACAACATAAGAGCACATAGAAGCAGAGATAATGTAATTGGTGTTTTGTAGAATGGATTAGAAGACATGGCTATTGAGTAAGCATGCTGTACACCCAATACAAAATGTAGCCCAGCCAACAAAAACTCTATCGACAAGAAACTGAATTACATCCAATTTATCAATTATAAACTCTTAGGCATAACACCACTCTAATCATGTTCTTAGGATCTGCTTCAAGATCCAAAAAACAGTTAGTATTAAAGCATATCCGAGGATGATTATCTTTTCTAGAGGGACTCAAGGAGTTTTCAAACAAAGGCTACACATGTGGGGCAATAATTGGGAAGAAATGTTGACGAGCTGAAAAACAGTAAAAGGTCCTTTTGTATGTGAAGATCTTTTAAATATTACAATTGTTTATGTTCGATAAATTGTTTATGATTTGAGGTCTTGCAGTCAATGTATTGCTGATCATGAATAACTTTTAAGTTACATCAAATCAAGAATGAGCTAGGGGCACAAATCAGCCAAAGTTAATGAGGGCTTATTTTAGAATTTTCCCTCCAATAACTGTTTTTAATTAAATAATTTGAACGTTTTCTCATCATGCTCATTGAAATCATGGACAGATTTTTGTAGACTACAGTAAAGTTGGTGTTTACTAGACACTACTCACATTCCACTTGTGCACTTTTTTGTTCTTTTCATTATTGAGGTGTTTATCTCAATATGAATTGGTAATTGTGTGCACAATTGTTGTTTCCTTAGCCAGCCAGACAGATATGAACTTCTTGTAAGTAGACAAATGCAACTATAAAACCATTGCTCTGATTTCAGCTCTGGGTTCTTATTTTCCACACATGGAAATAGAAGCGTTAAATCTTAACACATAATTCAAAGGCTGCTTGAGATAAAGGAATTAGGTATTTGGTGGAGTGTATGAATGCTGAATGTGGGTGAAAGTGGAAAGCCATCTTGATACCGAGTCAATGCTGGAATTCACAGAGACACAAACAAATCGCTAAAGTCTAAACAAGGTAGGTCACGGGTAACAACACTGTATATGGAATGTTTGCGTTCTTTTGTATTACAAAAGACTCATTTGCAGTTTTAAAATTGAATTAGGACATATAGAGCACTTGTGACATAAATAATTTTTAGAAGATATAGAACAGGACCTCAGACTCAACTGTGTTTCTCACAGGCTAATACAATTGACTTATTTATTTATTACCAAAAATAAAAATGTTATTTTATCAAAAGGATCGGACATCCGGCAGAGAAATTGAAAGAGATCAGGAAAGAGACATTTGCACACAAATAAGCATAGCTGAAACGTAAGACTTAAAAGTATGTCTATATACACTTCCTCACCCAGTTTGATAAATGACACATCAGTGACTAATTCTGCCAAAATAACTGCCAGAGATCATTGATCCAAAACTGGCATTTAAAACAAACAGGGGGAAATGGCACATAAGGGTAAAAAGAAAAATTTCAATGTTAACTCAACGAATCAGCCTTTAGTCAACAGCAGAAACATTTGACAAGGCTGATGACTATGATAATCACTTGCTAACAAAAAGACATTGCTGTACTTGATAAAAATGGCTGTTTGATGGAGTGCCCTGCATTTCCACTCAAACTGAATCTCAATAAGAAACGATGGTGCTTCATCATTTGGATATTACATTATTTACAAGATGGTCTGTGGTATAATTTTTAAATTAACAATAAATATTGAATCAGAATCAAACCAGGTCAAGGGATATATCAAAGAATTGCAAATACATTTATTTTAACAAGAGTCATTTTATATATAGCTCTAAATAAACTTTGTCACACATTATAAAGTTGCATAACAACCACTTTTCTGAAGCAATTTTTTTTTTAATAATTAGTGGTTCTTACATTTTGCATGAAATGCATCATACTGTGCACAAGGTCATTAGAATTCACCCTGGCTAGGATGCCATTCTTTCACAGACCTTAATGCACACACACACACACACACACACACACACACACACACACACACACACACACACACACACACACAACAAGGAGCAATTTACCATGAACAAGCAAATTAACTGTATGTTTATAGGGACATCGGAGGAAATCATAGAAGTATGTTTATGATTCTCTCACAATCTCTGTAGTGGAACTTCTTTCAGGGCTAACATAGTACCTAATGTCATTTGACAGATCTGATTTTTGATGTATGCATCAAAATATGTAAGCAAATAAACCAAGACACTGTGCTGATTGTAAATCTATATTACAAGATTGCCTGGATGACTCATAAATGCTAAAAAAAAAAAAAAAGAAAAAAGACAAAGTATAGATTTTTAGCTTATTTTAAGCAAAAAACTAAAACAAAAAACAACCCACTCAAACCATAAGCTTGATAAGTATAAAATATTGCACAAGTTGTTTCCCCTGTGCTAAAAAACCCAAAGTGAAGATTTAATCATTCTAAATACCTCAACATTGTGATAATCAAGATTAGGTGCCTGTGAAGCATTTGGGCATGGGCCAAAATGTTGTTTTCAACAAGACAAAAGGTGAACACCAGGCTCATGAATTCTGGCAGGGTATCAAACTGCAAAAAAAATATATAATATAGTGGAGGAAATAATTATTTGATCCCCTGCTGATTTTGTGAGTTTACCCCTTACAAAGAAATTAACATTTTATGGTAGGTATATTTTAACAGAGACAGAATATAAAACATAAAAAGCATTAAATACTTTTTTTTTTAAAAAAGGTTCTAAATTAATTTATATTTATTCGAGTTAAATAAGTATTTGATCCCCTTCCAACCAGCAAGAATCCTCACCCCCACAGACCCAAATTAGTCCTGTCCCTATAGGAAAGAACTCTTAATATCAACTCATTATGTGTATAAAAGACACCAGTCACAGAATCAACCTCTTCCATTCAAACCTCTCCCCCACCATGGGCAAGACCAAAGAGATGTCAAAGGACATCAGGGACAAGATTGTAGTCCTGCACAAGGCTGGAATGGGCTACAAGACCATGAGCAAGAAGCTCTGTGAGAAAGAAGGTTTAAATGGAAAAGTTTAATTCTGTGACTGGTGTCTTTAATACACATAATAAGTTGATATTAGGAGTTCTTTGTTATTAGGGTCTGCGGAAGTCCGAATTTTATGGATTTCTTTTTATAGACTGACTCTCTCTTTTAAAATATATAAAACAATACATAAAAATTTTTGACTGTTCATTTCTTTGTAAGAGGATCAAATCATTATTTCCCTCACTGTATATACTGATCAGCCAAATGTTTACTGTGAACAACCTAATATTGTGCAGATATTGATCCTTAGTAAAAAAAAAACCTTGAGAAGTGCAAGCAACTGTAATCTGTCCATGATTTCAATGAGCATGATAAGAAAAATTTGAAATCATTTTGTAAAAAACAAATAGGGGAGGAAAAACTCTACAATAAGCCCTCATTACCTTCGGCTGATTTGTGCACCAGCTCTCAAAAGGTTTTATCCAGAGAAGAATCATTTCTTGTTTAATGCTCCTACTTTCCTCAATAACTTTACTAACTCTATAGATTAACAATTATTGTAGTAATAATTGACAATGATTTTTATATATAGGTTTAAATATTATGACTAAGAATTACTTCAGAAATGTTTTCCATTTAATGAACCAAAACATATTATTATCACTAAAACATGGGCAACTTCACATTTTGTGATTATACGCTATTACTGTAAAATAATAAACCCTCTTTTCTAAATCACTACACCAAAGACAGTTCACAATTGACTGGACATTTGTCTTAAACGACTGCTGAATTGATTTCCTGCCAACTTCTCCTCTACCCCCTTTCTCCAGCAAAATACTGACTGAAGTTTCAGCTGTTAAAAGTCTAACATTCTCCACTCTACTGCAAGGGGTAGGTGATACGATACAAAGACATTTCTACAATACAGTATTTATTTATCAATTTACGATAAATACTGAAATGTATTTAAAAAGCGCACTAAACATATGTAGACACCTCACTGTCTTATCATGTGTTTTTTCCAGATAGTGTACACTCGATACTGTATACATTAACCTCCACGTTTCTAGACTTTTCACTAGACTGTGAAGTGTAGCTCTGAGAATTGTTCATTCAACTACAAGATCATTAGTGAGGTCAGGTAGTGATGTGAGGAGGTCTGGGGTTCTGTCAGGAATCCATTTCATCACAAGGGAGTTTAGTAGGGTTGAGCTAAGGGCTCTGTGCATCTTCCTCTAGTTTAGAGATGACCGAACTAGGATCCATGGGTCAAAGTTAGCCTGGGGTGACCTTTTACTTGGCCCACCATGCAATATATGGGGGAGATGCCAATGACTTAGATCTTCATTTCTAATTAAAAGGTAACATTTCTGTCCCATTTTCTAAGCTAAATAAGGTCAATTACATTTAAATGTAAAGAATATAAGTGAATTTGACTTAGCACAATTTAGAAAAAATTAATGACTCATTAATTCATTAGTGTTACAAGAATATGGCTGCATTGCTTATCGCACGAATAACTGTATTAGGCATTGAACTTAATAAAAATAAATGGGATTGTGTTCATTGTACTATAACTGTTACTGAACTAGAAAACTGTTAAGCAGATCACAGAGTAATGTTTTCCTATCTATTAACCTCTAAATATTCTGAAAAGATCAATATGAAAAACCATGTCATCTTTCATTTTAATATAATATACAGTGCATTCAGAATGTATTCAGACCCCCTTTACGTTTTTCAATATTGTTATGCTGAGGCTTGATACTACAATTGCTCAAAATGATTTCTCATTCAGTACCCCATAATGACAGTGAAAATAGAATTCTAGAAATTAAACAAATAGATAAAATAATCACATGTATATAAAGTATTCAGGCTCAGGTGCCTCACAATTCTCTTGATTCCGGAGATGATTGGAAAAGTTTATTGATTTGACATGATCTGGAAAGGCACACAGCTCTCAATAAGAAGCCTCACAGCTGACCATGCACATCAGAGCAAAAACCAAGTCATGAAGTCATACTTTGGGCACCTCTGCTATAGTTCTTCCACCTCAACCTTGACAAACCATATCTTGATGAACCGCTCTTTGTGTACAGGGGCCCTGTGAAACTGGGACACTTTTTGAGCCTGTTAGTACCAGTGAAAGAAAACTGTAAAGCTACTACTTATACTTTATACAAGTGGAAAAAAAAACTGCATAATCGCACCAAGACCACATATGTAAAAATTTTTCATGGTGCTGCAACTTTTGCGAGAACTCAAACGGCATATTACAATGTCAGATCAACAGTTTTCACTGCTCATGACTGCTTCCAGATTATATTCCATATCCTGCACCTCCACTTTTGGGACTAAAAATGCTAAAAATGACCTACCCTAACATTGCTCATGACTGCTGCCATATTATATTCCTTAAAATATGGCTTAATTCATCATATCATAATAAACAGATGTTCCTAATAGTTTGCATTTCTTTAAGGATTTTGCACCATCCCAACTACTTCTGGGTTTAGAACCACTGCCATGCATTAAATGATAAAATCATCTTGAATAAAAGATCTTTTTTGTGTTTTTTTTTTTGTGTGCATGTTACTGCTGTCTCTCTTTCTGCACCCAGGCCTCTCTCAGCATTGTAGTGCCAGTAAAACAACACAGCTTGGGAGTATTTTTTTGTCCAGACTATGGACTGCTAATGAGCAGTTGGCTGAGCCCCAGAACACTTCATACTGTAGCTGTGATGAAGTCTTGTGCTGACAGCTCATTCTTTTCATTGCTTTATGAAATTCTGCATTACAAATACACTAGTTGTGTCAGTTCATTCTAAATCATTGCACATTTTTCCCCACACTGTATTTGTATGATTTTATTGCAACAGGTAGATCATGACCAGGGCACGCATATTTAGTTATGGAGCAGAAGTAGGTCGGGTGATGTAATGTATCTTCTGAGATGATATTTCAGTCTCTAAACGGTTGCACACGTTTTTATTGTGCTGCAATCAGACCCACACCTTTACGTACCTGGAGTTCGCACCACGCCACTTCCACCCAGGTCTCCGTGTCCAAGCCCTTGTAGACGGTTTTGAAAGAGCCTCTTCCAAGCTCGATATCGAATTTGAGGAAGCGGCCGCTGGGAGACGTGGCTACGGCTTTCATCTCGGCCTCCTCTTCGTTCTCCTCGCTCGCGGTCTTCACGGCGCTTTTCCCGCAGTCCTGTGCCTCTGCGTTCACTTGGGGACCGGCCCTGTCCTTCTCCTCGTCGGCACTCGTGCTTTCCGTGGCGCTGTCCTTTTGTCCGGCCTGACTCTCGGTACTCGAGCCTTCTTGTAAACTGGACCAAGCGCGCCTGGTCCGGTCCACGATGGTTCGCAGGCAAACGGTGGAAGTGTCGCTACGGACGTCGTATTCCGGAGCCTCGTGCGGCTGCTCGTCGTCCGCAAACCACAAACTTCTGCGGATGAAGCGGTGGCCGCCGGAGCGCCGGCAACTCGACAGCGGCGGATAAGCGCTCGGGTCGCTGGCACCACGCACCGCGCCCGAGCCGTCCATCTTATTCACGTTGCCCTCGCTGACGGAGCCATACATACTCCCGTTGAGCTCGCACTGCCAATTGGGAACGGATGGACACTTGGACATCGATGGACCGTCAGCGGATTTGAGTCCGCTGCCGGGCTCCATTGTTTATAAAACACACACGGTCTTCTCTAACAATGTTCGCCTGATCGTTTCCAGCTCACGTGGACCGGCGTCGTTTGCACCACGGGGGCGCGGCGGCCGAGTTCATGCAGCGCACGCACTCTGGCGCAGTTCAACATGGGCCAATTTCGCACCATCCACCAAATAATAAAACGAAAAGCAACCAAGATCTGTTTCGAACAACTTTCGAATCGATCCGTTAATCGACCCGATAAGCACAAAAACGGCGTGCGGGGTCTACTCGCGTGGTCGGCGCTGTGAACGTTTCGCACGCGCTGCCTGCGCAAAAAGAAACGAGCGATAACTGACGTACATTTGGCGCAATTACAGCTGAGTGTGGAGGGTTTAATTTAGGCTGCGTATATGCACGAGCGCACCCTGCCCCTAATGTCCGGTCAGCAAACACCAGCTGCCTCCCTTAAAGCTGGAG
The DNA here is from genome assembly GCA_039877035.1 of Silurus lanzhouensis. Taxonomy (NCBI): domain Eukaryota; kingdom Metazoa; phylum Chordata; class Actinopteri; order Siluriformes; family Siluridae; genus Silurus; species Silurus lanzhouensis. The sequence continues at coordinate 1,744,365 of JBCEWE010000291.1, read as the reverse complement.
CGAAGGGAAAACAGAAGATGACGCCCAGGATCTGTAGCATTTTCAGTTTGCTGACTCCAATAAAACAGCGTCTTTGGACATCAGTGGCAATAAAAGCAGCTCGTCTGTAAATAATAACCATCAATCAAATGCCTCTATCCGTCTGATCTCCGCATCTCCCATGAAGACCATGTCGACAGAACCCAAGACCACCATTCGCCTCGATTTTTCCTCCTGGCGTCCTTAATAAAGAAATGCTTTTCGTGGTTTTTAAGAGATGATGAGATCAGATGTTTTCCAGAGCTACAGCTATACATCTAATGTGGGGTTTTCATTCAGTGCGCATGCAATAAAATACTATTAAATGTTCGCAGTGCTCTGGGATCCCACGAATGTTCTTACGCAACCCCTTTTTTTTATTTCGAGCCAGGGGGTTTCGTAGTCTCCATCTCCTCCACGCCCATAACAACGTTGTGACGAATGAATCCAATAGGAAAGCAGGCTACACTGGAGACTCGGTGACAGCAGAGGTGAGGTGGAGATGAGGAAGAATTAACCTGTGAATGACTAGAAATGTGCGCAAAAAATGAACATCTGCACAGGGTGCGGTTGGATGCGGGATTTGGAAATGGTAGCCTCTAATTTCTTTATTTTGACCTTTCTGTGTGCAAAAATATCTGGGGTTTTCTATGCACCCTATTCGTTAGATGTATGTCCCAGATATGAGAATAGAATACCTATAATTATAATTTTTTGTTATAATTGAAAGGTTTGCACTGATTTTTTTTTAATATTTATAATATATTATAGGATCATTCAAAATAATCCTGTTCACACATATGCCATGCTTCTTCATCATCTGTCTTCTATTAATATATCTGGCACAAGCTTTCTTTTAATCTTCCTGGCAGACTTTATCGTGTTCTGTATCTATTTCACAAAGACTCCCCCCATAGTTTAAAGTTTTGGCCCTCTTTTTTTCAGAATATGTATGTATATAATATATATACAAACACATTCTGCCTCTTGGTCATGCAGTTTAGTGCCATGGTCTCTAATGTCATGTAGATGATATGCATATGTGAGGCAGAATTTGGTGCACTGTATCTCTGCCCCTACAGCAATACATTGCATTTAACTGTGCTCAGAAAAGTGTCTTTAATTTAAGCTGTAGTGCTTAACATGGGGTTGGCACAGCCAATCTTCCTCCAATTCGAGCTTGTTTTAGGGAGGTGTTGTTTTATTGAAATCATTGTGAGATGAAGTTGGTGTGTCATTATGATGGATAATATTCCTCCTGTAATGTCTAGTTTTGTCTTATGTACCATGTTTGGTCTATTGCCAGAGTGATAAATCAACTACGACTACAGGATGTAAGTGTGTGAGCAGAAGTGTAGGGGCACAAGAGTGCAGAAAAAAAGGAGAGCAAAACCTTGGCATGGCTTAAATGTAAACTATAGTATTCTGTATTTTACATGGGGTTGACACAAGCCATTGTAGCTGACGGAAAAAGAGAATGTGTCAACCAGTTAGTGAATATGTTGACCCTCATATACCATCCTATACAAAAAGTAATAATCTACCTCAACCTCGTTTAGCTTGTTTTAATATAGTAAGGTGCTATATTAATTAAGCTAATACTGTATTAGATCATATTATATATAATTTCATTTTTCATGAAAAAAACCTAGTGATTCTAGCAGTCAGAGAACTATGTTAATAATATTACTTTTCTTTTTAATTTGAGGATTACACATTTTTGCATTGTATATACCACAGCACATGCTGTTTACATAAACGAGTGTGTTTTACCAGCAGCTTTGCATCACACTTGGTCCTAGGCCACAACTTAAAAGTGGTGATGAAGGGGATTGAACATGTGACCTCATGCCTTATACATACAAACCATGCACTTCCCCACTAAACTATATTCTCTACACCTTACAACATAGCCATCGTTTCTAAATTGAGCCCCAAATGAGCATTGCCTTCTGGTTTTGGTTAACCCCCTGTAGTGGATGAGTGAAAATGAAAAAAAAACCAAATAGTTTGCCTTTTCTATAACGGAAGATTACCTCAGTGCCACATAGGCAACGGAAACAATAGAACATGTTGCCAAAAGGCATGAATGGGGATTAAATTTGTGCTCTTCAATTTAAGAGACCAGCACCTTGTCACTTGGACGCCAGGCCAAAATAAAAGTGCTCTGATGACATAACCCACACAACTTGGCCATCATGCCTTAACTGACGACCAAAATATTTTGGCTTTTTCCAAAAGTACTAAAACTCAGTGCCACATTGAGAGAACGTGAGTCCATGAGGCATGGACGATGAACAACGGTTTTGAGGCTTACACTTTGCCACTTAGACAACATGCCGCAACAAAAGGGCTTTCCTGACACACAACAGAACAACACAAAGCACAAAATATGATGAGGGAGTAGCACAGTATACAGATACACAGTATACTCTACTTCTATTGTGTATGTGCCATAGCATTCAGCGTTCACGGACACAGATTTAGTCTGGTATAAGCGTTGTGAGTTGAAAGTCAAGGTCTACAGTATACAAGAGATTACACCCCAGTGAGAGATGCTTAGACACTATTATGAGCCAGTTCCAGAGTTCACCTACCACTGTTGTTTGCGACTGAGATGTCAGCAGAGAAGATGAGGTTAATTGTAGTTTGGCTTCTGGTTTGTGGAGAAGAGCTTCTGAGTCTGTGCGTTGTGATGACAAATAAGTTTGAGACATATGTGTGCAGCATACTCAGAAGTGAATTCAATAAATGGTCTTCGTTGTATATTTTTTTATTTTTATACTGTGCCAAATGTTGTCAAATGGTAAAAGTTCTGAACTGTAAGCAGGCCAATATAGCACTCAGACTCTTCTACTATGAAGCCATGCTTGTGTAATAGATTGAGTAAACAGTTTGGCATTGTCTTGCTGGAATATGCAAGGCCTTTACTGAAAAAGATGTTATATAGATGGAAGCAGATGCTGCTCTTAAACCTGTATATACTTTTCAGTGTTGACGGTGTCTTTCCAGATATGCAAGCTGCCCATTCCAAAGGAACTATAGCACCCTCAATACCATCAGAGATGTAAGCTTTTGAACTAAGTGCTGTTAACAAGTCATATGGTCTATCTCCTCTTTAGTCTGGAGGATGTGGGGGTCCATGGTTTCCAAAAAGTATTTAAAACTTTGATTGGTCAGTACACAGAAACGTATTTTACATTGCCTCAGTCCATTTTAAATAAGCTTTTACCCAGAGAACATGGTGGCATTTTTGGACCATGTTTACAGTGTCGTCTTCTTTGCATGGTATAGCTATAACCTGCATTTGTGTATGACGGGTGAACTGTGTTTGCAGACAGTGATTTTTTTTGCGCCCATACAGCGATTTCCATTACAGAATCATACTTGTTTTAATGCATGATGCCTGAGGGCCCAAAGATTACATGCATCCAATATTGATTTTTGCCCTTGTCCCTCATGCACAGGGATTTCTCCAGATTTTCTGAATCTTCAGAATGATATTATGTACTGTAGATGATGAGATATTTCAAGTCGCTGAAATAAAATTTCTTTAACTTAAAATAAGGAGAATTTCCTCAGTTTAAACTTTTTTGATATGTGTTTTGATATGTTTTCTATGTTCTACAATGAATAAAATATGGGTTATTGAGTTTTGCAAATCATTGTACTCTTTTTATTTACATTTTAAACAATTGTCCCAACTTTTTTAAAGTTGTGGGTGTACCTAAAAATTTGGCCCATAGTATCAGAAATGATGGCCCTCCCCTCACATGCCACAGTTTTTGAAGCACATCACTGTGTGTCTTTGTATGTGCATGCAGATTTGCATACCTACTGTGGTTTATGCCACTTTTAGACAATTTGATTGTTGCCAAAACGTCTTTTGCAATGCTACTTGAAGTATCCAGAGTGGCAGTATGATATATGCCATTCACTTATATCAAGCTTCACCTACTACTCAAAGTTGCTGCTCTCAAAATGTTCTAGAGTTTTCTCTCTTAACTAATAAGAAAAAAATCACACATACAAAAAAAAATCCATGATGTTAAGATTTCATTTTGTTTCTCGATACAATGTATACAATATATACAATGAAGAAAATTAAAAAGAAATCTGCCATTTTGGCAAGTGTTAAAGTGTGAGCATGTTTAACAAGCTATTTGATTTTTCCAACAGGTGATATAAAGCTGTAAATCTTAAGCAAACTGTTTATACAAAATTGAAAAACTATGCTTTCCTAAATTACAGAGCACCAAAAAGTCAGTTTTCATACTTTAATTATGTGATACATTTGTTTTAAATGTCATGTTTGCTATAAAATGTTCAGTAGTCCTATTTTTCACATTCTTTGAAGAAAAAAAGAGTCTCAGAGACCATCAGCCCCATACCAGTACCTTTTCAGTTAGACACCTTTGAAATCAACTTGACTGACATTGATGCCCAACCACACTATTGCTCTTATGGGTTAATGGGCACAATTTGCAAAATTATGTATATTAATTGTTCATTATTAAATGCTAAAGAACTATTAAAATTCAGTTACAGCCCAGATTTGATACGCAGGTAAGGATTTCCCTTTTTAAAGTGTCTCCTCCAGTCTGTCCAATATCAGCAGAAATCTGTGTGCCTGTTGCTGTTGCAATGGTTTGGTTTCATGGTGATTGTGGTGTGGGGAGTGGGGCATTTGCCCCAGGGCTGGCTGTGAGTGGTGGATGGTTGGGAATCAGAAGAGTTTTTCTGATGACACCTATAAAACAGAGAGAAACAACTTAACACTTGATACACTTGGCAGCTGGTTTGACTATTTTAGCAATTGTTAGCAAATTTATTGTTGTTTCTTTCTAGGATTTGTGTGTGTTTCTAAGTGGATATTACGTGCATGTAGATTACATATCTGCACACAGCTCACTACACATCAAAAGCAAAATTCCAAATGCTAGCAACAGAGTGAGTTTAAAAACAGGCAAAAAGAAAACGACTTTACAGATAATTCCAGAAGTAATTGAACCTGTTTTAAAATTAATAAACTCTACCATCAGCACTGTTTATGTACCTAAATACATCAAACTGGCAGTTATCAACCCCCCAATGAAGAAACCTCTATATAGTCCTCTATATAGTCCAATATCAAACCTCCCCTTTATCTGCAAGATTTTACAAAAAAGGTTGTAGCACAGCAGTTATGCTCACATCTCCTTGGGAACAACATTTTTGAAATGTATCAGTCAGGATATAGACCTCATCATAGCACAGAGACAGCTCTAGTTGAAGTGGTAAGTGACCTGTTATTGGCCTCTAATCAGGGTTGTGTCTCTTTACTTGTTTTACTCGACCTTAGTGCAGCTTTTGACACCATTGATCATACTATCCTGCTTGCTAGACTAGAGAACATTGTTGGTATAAAGGGAACAGCTCTCTCCTAGCTTAGGTCTTATTTGACTGATCGCTATCAGTTTGTTGATGTAAATGGTGAGTTCTCCACACTCGCCGAGGTAAAGTTTGGTGTTCCTCAAGGATCTGTCTCAGGCCCACTGCTTTTCTCTTTCTATATGCTGCCACTGGGTGAAATTATACATAAACATGGTAATTCCATCTATTGCTTTGCTGATGATACACAGCTGTATATTTCAGCAAAGCCAGATGAGAGAGATCAGCTTAAAAATGTTGAGGAGTGTGTAAAGAACATTAGACAGTGGATGCTTGATAACTTCCTTCTGCTCAACTTTTATAAGATGGAAGTACTAGGACCACATGCAGCTAGAAGTAAACTTTCCAATTACGTAGCATCTCTGGATGGTGTTTCTGTCTCAGTGTGTACAGCAGTCAAAGACCTTGGTGTGATTATTGATTGATTATAATATTACCAGGATTGTCTTCTTTCACCTTAGAAATATTGTTAAAATTAGAAATATGATGTTACAGAATGCAGAACAACTAGTTCATGCTTTTGTTACATCTAGATTAGACTACTGTAATGCCTTACTGTCTGGGTGTTCGAGTAAGTGTATAAGCAAGCTTCAGTTAGTTCAGAATGCATCAGCAAGAGTCCTTACCAGATCTAGAAAATATGACCACATAAGCCTTGTTTTGATCAGTCTTCACTGGCTCCCAATCAAATCTCGCATTGATTATAAAATACTACTACTGACATATAAAGCACTTATTGGTCTTGTGTTGCAGTATCCGAGTGAAATTCTGTACCAATATGATCCTCCACGCCTACTTAGATCAAAAAGTGGAGGCTATTTCTTGGTACCTCAAATAATTAAGACTACAGCAGGGGGCAGATCTTTCTCTTATAAAGCCCCACAGTTATAACAGACTCTAAAGAGATCATGGATATAGAGTGTTCAGCGGTTTGTCACTCAGGTTTGTTGACGGTGGTGTGGTGGGGCGATTCTTATCCAGAGATCCCTCATGTCGGTGTTACCTTCCGGCTCTCCCTTTTAGTTATGCTGCCATAGCGAGTTTTGCTGGAGTCCCCAGCTGCACAGTGACACATAATAATCCATATCTTTCTCTTCCTGTCACAACCCCATCCCCCCCCCCGTCTTTTGGTCGCATTAAACATGCTCCTGAGGTTCCAGTGATCACTGTTCCTGCCCCTTTCCCCTCCTCGGATCGGCCCACTTCATCCTGGCCTGCCTCTGGATAGTGTTTTCTTTGATTAGAGGCCACTCTGTGCAGCTGGGAATGGATTCTCATCAACGCCCTAGGGATCCATGAAATTACAGAGTAAGAACAGGAGCTTTGAGGATGATTTAAACTGTAGTTAATGTCAACAGCCTTCTACACAGACTCAGGACCACAGTTTGCTTCTGATCACATTACTGCACCCCTCAACAGTCTGGTTCCTCTCAAGACTCCTTCCTTATGCCATCTCTGAGAGTTTTTCCTTGCCACAGTCGCCACCGGCTCACTCATCAGGGACAATCTTACTCTTATAAAGAACATATTCATTTTTTTATCACCACATTATCTGTGTAAAGATGCTTTAAGACAATGTTCATTGTTAAAAGCGCTATACAAATAAAAATTAATTGAATTGAGTTAAATAGTACCTTGAATGTTGCTCCTGGTTACTGTTGTTGTTATTGTTGTTTATTAATCTGCCATTATGATTATAGAAATGATCTCTCTGTTCCTCTTCATTCAACTGCTTCCAAAGTCTGGCATTTTCCCTTTCCAATGCCCTATAAGCAAGCACCACAGTTAAAATTTTGTGTAATGTAAAATAAAAGTTAAATCATATAAAAATCTGACAAATTCCTTGACAAATTCCTGAAAAAAAAACAATGTTCACCCCCTACACATTTCATACATTTTTGAGCTATGGGGTAGAGTAGCTAAAAGGAAAACAAAAACAAACACAAAAAAAAATCCAGAGGCCTAAATCATTCAAAACCACATGGCAAAACATGTTATGGTCTGATAAAATTAGGCATCATTCAAAACTAGCTTCGAATATCTATTTTGGCTGCAAGCAACTGAAGAGGGGGGAAAATATTACCTTCCAATGTAATGTTTAAAAAAATAACATAACTCTATGGCAAAATATACTTCAGATGATGATCAACATTTTGTAATGACCCAGTCTGAGCCCAGCTGTAATGTTTTCAGAAAACATGAGGAATGGTTTGGAGAGCGCTTACAATTAGATAGATCTGCAGCAATTATGCAAGGAAGAGTGGAGTAAAATCAAGATAATATAGATTATGATGATATGATGATGATGATGAGTCTCACACAAAAAGCCTGGGTACAGTATTACAAGCAAAAATTACAAAGTATTAGTTGAAGTAAAGTTTTAGTTATGTGGTGAGAACAGTTATACAATATGTGTAATGGGAAGTGGTACCTCAGTGGTAATGGTGGTGTAACTTCAAATCCTAGCATCACTAAGCTGGCACTGTTAAGCCCTTGAGCAAGCCCCTAACACTTAACTGCTGTATGCAATGGAATAAATGCTCTGGATAAGAGCATCTGGCACTAATCTGGAATTTTATTCTGTATCTCCCACCCAAATCTTTCTATTTGTTTTAAACTTGAATTTTGTTGGTTGCAATATCAATCAATTTTAATGAATTTTGCATTTCTGGAATAGTAATAACATCTGGCTAGTATCAACCTAGGAAACACCAGGAAAACCATAACAACCGGCTATCAACACCATAGAAATCATCGAGTAAGTCTAATCTTAAAAATCATAATAATGGACCAACCCATTCCAGCTAAATTGAAAACACAAAGGTACTTGCACATAATTAAAACATTCAAAGTCTATGGATGTTTATGCAACTGATCCTCACCCTTGTGTTGTAGGAATGAAAGGATTAAAACTATTTCTTACTGTGGAAGTCGTGGCAGCAGGTACAAGAAATGTATGGTGAAGACTTTTACTGCTTAAAGAGGTTAAACTAGATTAGGGTTCAGATCATTTTCTCAGTCAGGTCTTTGAATTAATTAATTAAAAACTTTGTGGAGCTCTTGATATTAGTCTGGACAGAATGAGTGTATTATATTGACCTGGTTTAGAATAATGTCTCAAACAGAATGTCATAAACAGGCAGATAAAAAATATTAGTACTATAATTGACAAAGTCCACTATTTTATAGATGCCAAACATTCAACAATGATGCAGAATACACAGGTGGTAATAAAAGGTAAAACCTTTGAAAACTTTGGGCTAAACAATGGCAAAGAATGTTTGCTAGACGTTTTATTTTCCCCATATTCAGGCACAGTCATACTATGTACTAAGACTTTATACTGATACAGTATAAAGAGTTTTCATAAATTCAAATTTTAGCTCAATTAAAGGTTTGGAGGTTTTGTACGTCATCAACATGTCAGTTAGGTTTTATCAAATGTAGCATTTTTGCATGTTAACCAAAAAGGTCTCCATGGTGCACCTCAGAAAGACCTACGAAATTAATTTTTTTAATTGCTCAAACCGATTAGTATATACAAGGATAAACAACATGTACAATGTGAACAATTGATATAATTGACAAACATGAAAATAAGAGAATTATGTGTATTTTGGAAATTATTTAAATATATACAAATTAGGACTGTCCCATGACTGGTTTCATGTCTGCACTCTTGCCATCTTCTGTTCTCTAATCTCACCTGTCCAGTTGTCTCGCTTCCTCTTTCTTCACACAGTTCAGCAAACACGAAGTAATGAAGTATACGCTCATTATTATGATGATGCCTGTGCTGATAATTGACAGCAGTACAGCCAGATGGAAGTCCTGGTGTTCAATTTCTAATAGGAGATTAGATAGTTAAGAGAACATATAAGTAAGAGAAAGAAATAGGATAAAGCATATGATAAAAGCCAATAAAAAAATATATACAATTGAACTAAAAAATGCATTGAAATTAATATATATTCTCTAAAATCCTTGTAAAAAAAACATCAAGAAAATTAAAAAATTGTAGTTAATATAATTTTCTATTTAATTTTTTTTTTTACATAATTATAAAATGCTGTTAATTCAAATATCTCTTGTAAACTTTTATAAAACACCACTTGATTAGCTTAGTTTTGACTGCTTTTGTTTTTAACAAGTCAATTTGGAAAGGATTATCTTACCTAGTAATCAGCAGTAAGCTCTTTTGGTAAGTTATCCTACCCACCCTACTTAGAATCACAGGGTATGCAACTTAAAGGTAGGTATTACCATTATAACTAACACTCTTCCTAATCATCACAGGTATGCTAATAACTGTAGTGTCATGAAAAAGGTAAATTAGCGAATTGTGTCATGGCTTGTGTGAGTCTTACTTTTACACTCAGGGATGCCCCCCGTCCAATGGGTGCCATTACTATCCTGCTCACATTTAATCAGGCCACCACTGCTGGCACGATGCAACAAAGGGCACCACAAGGTCATCACTGTCCCCACATTGGTCCCATTTCCAGCCGCTAGTGTAAGTGCCCCAATAGATGGAGGCTTCATGGGATTGCAATGACCTAGAAAGTGATGCACAGAGGAAAGCAAATAAAACTTAATGAACAGTGCTGTAGAGTTTCCTAAAAAATTTATTGCCATATTGATATATCTATTGGTGGCCATAAAGAGATGGATGTCATCATTAAGAATACTCAGATAGACTGTGGTATTTCAAGAGTACTTGGTTTATAATACGGGGCCCACAGTAAACACTGCCCACAGTTTTACACCATCATGCCCTGAATTGTTGAGGTAAGGCAAAGTCTTGTGTTCATGCAGATAATCCACAATTCTGACCCAACTATCTGTATTTTAAAAGTGAAATCATTCATAGCAGATTGAATTACATTTTATACGTTTTAACTGTCCAGTTCCAAAGGTCATATGTCCACAGTAGTTCCAGATTTTTGTTTTTGGCTGACAGGAATGTAACCCAATGTTGTCCTGAAGTAGTCAATTTCTTTCAAGATTTAACATCCTGTGCTTTCTGAGTTATTTTTCTGTGTGCCAAAGTTGTAGAGTTGCGTTAGCTTAGCCTTATTGTCAGCTGAGATCACTCTAGCCATTTGACTCTGCTCTACAATTTTTCACTCATCCATGTAGTTGGCATTTGGTGGATTTTTTTTGTAAGGAAAACAAAAGTAGAATTGCAAGAGAAAAGCAAAATGGTTCGATGTGGCTAATGCTTATGTATATTAATCCTTCGGGTGACTATAAGTAATTTTGCCTTCCTTGTGCCAAAAAAAGCAGTTACACACTTTTTTTAAACCCTAAGGGGCCTCATGTCTTATCAGAGTCTGTGCAGAATTTCTGCTACTTGGTTAATCATGCCTGCATTGCCTTGCAACGTTACACCATACACAGTAAACCTTTTTCCCCATAAAGTAGCTTATTTATAATGATCAGACATACCAGAAAAAGTTCAATGTCAAATCATTGGTTGAAAACAATGTCATATAATTCATTTAATCTCTGTAAAAATGTTGAAAACTGGAAGCTGAACTTTATCCTTTATCCCAACAATTAGCATGCAGCTGATCAACAGTTTCCTGGTCATGGAAAAGAAATTTTGAAAACTTCTCTAAATATAGTGGATCATTTCTTAACATTGTTCACTGGTCAAAACCAATGACCTAATATTTGTCTTTGTTTTCTTCTACAGAAAAACACAGCAAAACTGTGCTTGTTATTCCTCCACTGTAAAAAAGAAATAAGAAACTAACTGATTCCATTGTTACTTCCTGTTGTTCAGTTTGGCATTTCATACAGCCTCTGGACTCTTTGGAGTAAGTCTCAAAAAGTGAACAAACGACTTTGGCTGAATCTAAATACACATAAGTGTAGGGTAGAAATCTCTTTTGCTCGATGATTGTCAAAACCCATATGCAGTATTTATTTATTTAATGTAAACATTAATGAAACAGTTACATACTGTATAGTAATCCTGTTACTAGACTTAAAAAAAAAAAAAAAAAAAATGATGATACATTTTACTTATTGTTGGCAAAATATATTAATTTGTCCAAAACCCTTAAGGTTGCACAGTAACAATTAGAAAATCCAATCAATATAAGCTTTTTCAAAAAAAAAATATTTACATTACTAATGCTAAATATAGATACAAAAAAAATAAAAAAAATAAAAAAAGAATATAATTAAAATCTGGTTTCATTTTTTTCAAAACTCAGTTCTGGGTATTATGTTTTTAATTCAACTTACTTTGAATACTATACACTAAAAGTGCTATACATAAATATACACATTATATGTAAATACAGTTGATCCTATGTAACAGTACTGCTTTTATACCAAACAATATTTTCCAAATGATTATAAAGCTGTATTATAATCTGTATTCAACATAAAACAGAATATATACACATAAATATACTGTATATACATATACATGTATATGTGTCTGTGTGTGTGTGGGTATGTATGTATTTGGGGTTACCTGGTTGGTATTCAGTCTGGTTTTTGTTTTCCGGTTTTACATTGGACTCCATTAATCCCCTGACCTCACGAGAACAGCAAACCGACACTTACAGAAACACGACGACTTTTTGTCTTGAAGCTGGAGAAGAGCTTTTAAGGCCTATGCACGGCTTGAGTCACCCACTAGTCTGATGGCACACGGCTGTACAGAAAAGTTCCTTTCCGTTTTCAGATAAGCAGAAGTATACGCCTAGCACGGATGTCATCAAAAAAAAAAGATGTGTTTCAGCAAGACAGGAAGTGTCTCTTTCATTCTCTACTACCCTACAGTTGTGGTTTTTATAGTTTGCGACAAAGAATGAAAGTAATAAACTTAAAATGAGTAAGTGAATTAGACAGTTGCTATCAAATATATCCTACTAGTTTATTTCATGATAGAGAGAACATATATATATATATATATATATAGAGAGAGAGAGATAGAGAAGAGAGAGAGAGAGAGAGAGAGAGAGAGAGAGAGAGAGAGAGATGCAAACAGACAGAGGAAAAAGAAGAAACAGATGCATATAATTTTCTATTGTTCATCAATGAAAAGGGCCCACAGCTCACCAGGTGTTATTTGGTTGGTACACTGCTCCTTATACAGCAACGTCAGTAGGGGATGTGACATTTCCATGTCGTGCCATACATTTATTATCAGTGTACTGACTGCAGCAGCACTGTCAGGATTTTTAACACATCAGGACAACTGCTTGGTTAAGAACAGCCTGCTACCCAAAAATATCTAGCTAACATTAGTGCTTTTTTTTTGTAAGCCAGAATCTAAAAAAAATACAGTGTACAGGGGTAATAAAGTATATACAGTGTTTGAACACCCTGATACTGTCTTTCCTGTGCCGTGTCATATTTCCATTCTGCAAATAAATGTAATGAACAGAAGATTAACTAAGAAAAAGCAAAAACAGCATAATAGATTAGATAGAATCACTCTAGACACCTCTAGAGCGTTTTATTCTATGTACCATTATACTGTTCTAAATTTTAATTATTATTATTATTATTATTATTAATGTTGTTGTTTACAGTTTTAAAAATGGTAAAATGTTTAAGATGGAGAACACTCATACTCATACTAATACTTGTAAATTTCGAAACGTTCGAGAAATAGGTTGCAAAATATTTACCGGATAGTATCACTTCCTAGTAGTGAAGCAACTAAATAAAATTACACAATAGAAGCTTCTGACTTACATTTTTTCATGCATTGTAAAATGTGTTCGTGTAAGCTGACTAGGAAAAAAAACTGTATATTTTGAATATACATAAATTAGCTTAGCTACATATCACACACACACACACACACACACACACACACACACACACACACACACACACACACACACACACACACATTTTCCCTTCGAACTTCCAAACCCAGCTCAATTAAGTTATGGTTTACATGGGTTGGAGTAAAAGATATTGAGTGGTCTGTTGTATAGTTCTGGCCTCAACCCTACTGAACACATTTTGGTTAAATTGGAATGCTGACTGCAACCTAGACCCATCAGTACCTGACACTCCGAAATCTAGTGGAACATCATCTCAAAAAATGGAGGGGACTGAATATGGAATGAAATGGCCATTACATATGAATCTTTTGTTCAGGTGTCAACTATATATATATATATATTATATATATACATATACACACACACACAGTACAGACCAAAAGTTTGGACACACCTTCTTATTCAAAGAGTTTTCTTTATTTTCATGACTATGAAAATTGTAGATTCACACTGAAGGCATCAAAACTATGAATTAACACATGTGGAATTATATATAGAATTATATACATAACAAAAAAGTGTGAAACAACTGAAAAATATCATATTCTAGGTTCTTCAAAGTAGCCACCTTTTGCTTTGATTACTGCTTTGCACACTCTTGGCATTCTCTTGATGAGCTTCAAGAGGTATTCACCTGAAATGGTCTTCCAACAGTCTTGAAGGAGTTCCCCGAGAGATGCTTGGCACTTGTTGGCCCTTTTGCCTTCACTCTGCGGTCCAGCTCACCCCTAAACCATCTCGATTGGGTTCAGGTCCGGTGACTGTGGAGGCCAGGTCATCTGGCGCAGCACCCCATCACTCTCCTTCTTGGTCAAATAGCCCTTGATGCTTACAGTGTGACTCTACAATTTTCATAGTCATGAAAATAAAGAAAACTCTTTGAATGAGAAGGTGTGTCCATATATATATATATATATATATATATAATATATATATATATATATATATATATATATATATATACACACTCTATTCTCTTGGGCTATTTCTGACTGCATGGATGTGCTCCATACAGGTAAATACAGCAGCATGGTAGTCATAGGAGTAAAGCCCTACCTGGACAACCCTATTTAAGTGTATAGTATTTCAGAAGCAAAACTGTAAACAAAAAAATAGTCAAATTTTCACCATGCACACACGACGCAGTAAAAATACTGTCAACATTATTCAATTATACGCTTTATGTAAAATAAACTTGGTAAGACTTTTGCTGAAGTCCTTAAAATGATCTGGAAGTTATTACTTACTGTACTATGCTGAAAAGCAGAACATTGTCAAAATACATCAGTACAGATATTTTTAGTTTCAGAAAGACAGACAACCTAAAACCACAGAAAACAGGAACCTATAGACTTGTCTTTACTATAACAACATCCTGGGTATTATTTGTGTAAAAAAGTTACAAGACTTACAATAGAAACTTAAACACAAAACGAACCAGCAAAATAAAATGGAAGCACAAAAAGAATAATAAGAGGTTAAGATAAGAAGTTTAACTATAAATAGAGTGAAACAAAAAAAAAAATGAAACATAGAAGCTGGATGTTATTTTATTCTGATGATTATGGTACACACAATTCATTTTGTGAACACTTCTGGTTTAAAAATGTAGGCAAATGATCCTTGTTCTGTAGGTTAAAATTCATATTCAGAAGGCAGAAAAGCTTGAGTTGTTTTTTTTTTGTTTTTTTTAAAGCATAATCATAAATATGACAAGCATGTGACACTATCAAGCGTTGTTTGTTTCTCTTACAGGCTGGTAGCTAACTCTTACAATACTTACAATACAGAATAAATACATGAGACATACTGAGGGGTGAAGGTTTGCTAGATTATTCAAAGGGCCATGTAGAATTACAATGAATTGCAATGGAAATGCATGAGCTGAGCAAAAGAGACTAATGATGAAATGATATTACAGCAGAATAAAATCAGTGGCCCGCCACCTTTGTTTGTCTTACTTTAAATGAAGGTTTCTCTTTCATAAACCTGAAAAAAAAAAATCTACAAAACCTCAACATGGTATGCAGGCAGAGGGCAAAAGGTTATTAAAAAAATAAAATAAAATCACATAGTGATGAAAATTTAAAAAATGGTGTCTGGAGCAAAAGTGAAAGTGAGTTAATGCTAAACAAGAACATTGAACAATCGCCTATCAGAAACATTCATCTTGAAATATTTAATAAAAAAAACAAATTATAACAACCAGGGACTTGTGAAAAATAAAAGGGGGCGGTGCATTTAAGAACCATCATCACACCGATGACTGATGGGTTGGAACAATGAATGTATGTATACAAATGCATTGTGCTTTTGTGGGAAAAAAGAAAGTAAAGTGTGAAGAAGAACTAATAAAAATAAAGAAAAAGTGCTGAGGATAATGTGAATTCAAGTAACAAGTTCAAGAAGACAGAGTTCTGTTGCTTCAATGCCTGTTCTCATTGGCTCTTGCGGTGCTCTGCCAGGCTTAGTGATGTTTCTAGAGCCACCCTCTTTGTAGCCTGGGACAGAAGCTCCACCCACTTGTCCATTAATTCTACATCCACGGCACTGAAGAGAAGTGCATGCTGGGAGTTGCTGAGCTTGAAAACATGCTTGCTTTCCGACTTCTCAGTGGGTGTTAACAACGTGGTGACCTCAGAACCAGGCAGAGAGATCGTCCGAGTCCCGCGCACATCCTAATAAAAAAATGAATAAATAATTAGGTTCCGAGAACTGTTCCTGAACAGCGTTCAGATTAAATTAATATATTCGATTATTCATATATCCTGGGTATAGGCTTTAAAATCATTATGAACCTGAGCAGGAAGGCCACGAATGATTGAGATTAATGGAACAGTAGGTACAAGATTACAAAATACAGGCACCAATATCAATTGACGCCACACTCAATAAGAACATTTAAATCATTACTTGTGTGGCCTTTTTGATAAACTTTAAACAATAATACAATCAAAACCAATTACTATTGTTTATGATCCAATATTAATACAGCAGTTCAACCCCCAGAGAATAAAGTTATAAATGTTTAATTTCTTTGAATAATGTATTTCTGTCTACACGTGTGTAGACAGAAATGGTAAGGTGGTAAGGATGGTAAGATTCACTGATTGGTATCGGTGCATTGGTATAAAAGTTAACGATGTGATGCATCGATTTTAAAAAGTGTTCTTAACATATTTGCATTGGTATAAAAACTGATTTCCTTTTTAAAAACAATTATTACATGCACTATACTCTTATTATTTAGAAAGTGACCAATAATTTGTGATTCATATTTTATATGTAGATTGATTTCTTCAACACGTTCTCCCAGCACCACTGCTGCTACGTGAATACGACGCATCACAACACTACAGAGACCGAGGCGTGTCCTCAGATTCACATAAATTATAGATTAACATGGCAGAGGTAGAGCTGCATCTTCCTAGAGACACAACAGTGAAAGATTATATTGTTTTATTTAATCTTTTTTTTTTTTTGCCACCACAAAGGCCTGTTTGTGAAAGGGCCATGCGTTAGTAGGCACTTACATAAAGTTATGATTTGCTGTCTGTCTGAACCAAAGAAATAAAAGCAAACAATTTGTACAGTATTGAATTGCATTGCAGCATATTTTTTCCATTGAATCACATTGTGTTGAATCGATTTGAAATCCTGATCGCACTGCATCGTAATCGATTCGATCTTTAATGTATCGTATTGTTCAGTTATGGAGATGCACATCCATAGTGTGTACGTGTATAGACCATGCCACCAAACAGACAGTACCTACAAAATACTACAAGTCTAACAATGCCTATATTCTCCCTCAGGGCTTTAAAATTTTAGTGCAAGCCAAATCAGACTTAGTAAAGAATCTGTTTGTAAAAAGGACACAAATTTTTGCTGTCACAAAAAGCATAATGAGATTCAAAAAATTTCTGAATGATGCTTGAAATCAAATCACAAAATCCCACCAATCACCAAGTGCCCAAATCTACAATTAGATACCACCTTTATATCTTTTTTCATAGCAAACAACCACTCAATGTGTACCACATGTAAAAAATGTTTTAAAAATAATAATAAAAAAAAAGAATATATATATTTTAATATTATATATATATATATATATATATATATATATATATATATATATATATATATATATATATAAATTATATAATAGAATTTTTTTCATGTCTTTGGAGAACAAACAGCGACTCCCTCTGACACAATGATAAAACTTGGTCCTGGATCTTACAGTTGGACACTCATCCAAAACGTACAAAAAGTGGACGATGAACAAGACTATTCCAGTGATCTAAACACTACTGAAAAACCTTTGTCAACAAGAGAGGATCCAGAATCCGAAAGGATCTGCGAAGATTATGTTTAGTAGAATGTTCACAATTTTCATCAAGGATTTCAGAAATGCTGAGGTGCCAATAAGCGTAACACATGCAGTCTTGTTAACCTTTTTAGTAAGGTATTAATTTTTAAAGGGGACGTTTTTCAAAAAATATTCTGGGTCATATTAACATAATTATCAGTCTCATATTCTGAACAATTTAACCTTTAAAATACTGCTGGAGCTGATTGTACATGATCCTAATCTCATGCTTCAAAGGTATTACACCTGGCGGGATTATGCAGCACTTCATTTGCTTCTTTTAAATAAAAAACATGGGCTGTTCCTAAAATGAGTCTGGTATGAAAGGGAAAAAAATAACCTTGTAAATAATTTTTTTTATATTTTAAAGGACAATACAGATAAACAAACATATAGATGTGATGTGAAGAGAGTGAAGAGACAGAGTCAGATTAAGTGTTAACTGAGTGAGCACCGGTCAGACAATTCGAGGTAAGGAGACAATCCCACTGACCTCAATCTTAATCATTCCCAAAGAAGCAGATAAACCACACACAACCACACACACACACACACACACACACACACACACACACACACACACACACACACTGTAATACCTGGCTAACAGTCTGTAGGTAAAGCATTAATGGTTCTGCTCTTGGAATGGCCACCCAGGTCTTGGTCCAGCTCTTTCCTTTCTCTTGAACCAGGAGTTGGCTGCATAGTACACAACTATCTTCTGTC
Source organism: Silurus lanzhouensis (assembly GCA_039877035.1). Lineage (NCBI taxonomy): Eukaryota > Metazoa > Chordata > Actinopteri > Siluriformes > Siluridae > Silurus > Silurus lanzhouensis. The sequence goes on along the minus strand of JBCEWE010000291.1, from coordinate 1,725,996 downwards.
AAAGAGAGCTGCTTCTGCAACATCAAATAAGATTATACACAAGATTACAATTAGACCCACAATTTAAATTATACAGTACATGCAGTGCCAAAACATACCAACACAACGGTGGTCTAAACTCGCTTTTTTATTTTATTTTACATTTAAACTAGTCAAATAGTAGGAATATAAAGTATGCATTTGCAACATATACTAGCAGAAGTCTTGTGTAAAGGAATCACTGTTCTGCAGGGGGAAAAAAATGTTGGCATAATTATGTGTGTATAACAAGATTACTTGCATGGGTATTAACGTGTCAGGGTGATACCTGCCGCTGTATCAAAGCAAAGCAGGTAGTACTACAACTGGCACAGACGGTTTTTCGTGGGAATCATCATGTGCATGTTTGTGGGTACGTAGGTGTATATTTAGAAATGAGTGCTGCTTGTCTGTTAAGAGGACCGGAGTATGTGGTACACAGTTGTGGTGTGAAAGTGAACTTCTGAAAACAGGTGGGTGGTATTGTGTTTTAAAACAGATTTACTCATTTTCCAGACATCTTTGAACATTTAAGCTAACTGTGGAAAAGTATCATTTGGGGGCATTTCCAATTAGAATTTTTTTTTAATCAGCCATTTACAAAAAAAAAAAAAAGTGACTCATTTAGAGTTTCCTGCGTCTCACCTCGACTGCTGCTTTCTTCTTCTGCTCAACACTGCCCCCTGGTGTGCCATCAAGCCCTTGCAGGACTTCGAAGCACTGCTTACACGTGCGGATGTTCTTGGTCTCGGACACCTTTGAGCATTTACCACAGATGGCCTGCAGGGTGCAGCAAAGATGTAGGAAAGGTCACACGAATGCCACAATCATGCTGTACACACGACAGATTGGCATTCTTATCATTAACATATGATAATCTTATCAAACATACGATCACAATTTAGATTAATATTAGTTAAAAAAACAACAACAAAAAAACCCCAGATGTTTCCGAGAATCCCCCCACACTCAGAATTAAAGCCTGAACTCATGCCCTAGTTTTAGCCTTACTGTATATTGATAATCTGACTAAATAAATACCGTAATAAATACAATACAAAAAGCGGCAGAACAATGGCAATGATAGCTGACATTATATGACTTATTATATTATCAATGGCAAAAGGATTGTTTAACTTGAAGTGGAAAATACCTAAAAATGTCATAACTGTGACGCCGAAACTTTGCCCCACATAAGCACAGGAGACGTACATTCACTTAGCACTGCCACTCACCGCGCCACAGTTCTTGCAGTGGTGCTTGCGTTTCGTGAAGTGAAATGTCTCATTGCAGCCTTTACAAGTCTCCTTCTCCTTTTCTCGCTTCTTTGAACCTTTCTACACAGAAAATTCACACATGTACACACATTTTAAGCATGCAGCGCAGCGCAACAGTGCACCAAATGAATAATGCACTATTTCTAGATTCACTGGTATTTCTAGATTCAAACAAATAATATACTATTTCTAGATTCACTGGTGGATCTGCCTCTTTTATGAGGCGATGACAGAAACAGAGTGTGCAAAGGAGGAGAAAAAAGTGCACATGCGAAAGAACAAGATAGTCAGAGTTCCAGGTATGCATTTAGAAACTCACCCTTTCATTCGCACCTCCATCTGAATCCACAGATGCATTACTCCATGGATTCTGTGTAGAGAGAAAAAAAAATTGGGTTTATGCAATCATTAAAGGAACAATTCAATATGCTTATAATAACGTTTATGTTGTAAATATAGAACAACTCCAGTCTGGGAGGTTCAGAGCCCCTGCTTAAAGACACGTGATTTATTTCACCAATATTTTTAAAAGAAAGGGAACAGGACATGTATAAGGACAGCATGACAGCAGTAAAGTGTGCAGTAGGAACGACAGACTGGTTCAAGGTGGAGGCTGGACTGCATGAAGGATCGGCTCTGAGCCCTTTTCTGTTTGCAGTGGTGATGAACAGGTTGACGGATGAGGTCAGACAGGAGTCTCCATGGACTAAGATGTTTGCGGATGATATTGTGATTAGTGGTGAGAGTAGGGAGCAGGTTGAAAAGAGCCTGGAGAGGTGGAGGTACATGCTGGAGAGAAGGGGAATAAAAGTCAGTAGGAGTAAGACAGAGTACATGTGTGTGAATAAGAGGGAGGGAGCAGTGGAGTGGTGTGGTTGCAGGGAGAAGAGATGGTAAAGGTGGATGAGTTTAGGTACCTGAGGTTAACAGTGCAAACAGTGCAAAGTAATGGAGTGTGTTAGAGAAGTGAAGAAAAGAGTGCAGGCAGGGTGGAGTGGGTGGAGAAGAGTGATAGCAGGAGTGATTTGTGATAGAAGAGTATCTGCAAGAGTAAAAGGGAAAGTTTATAGGACTGTGGTGAGACGTTGTATGGTTTAGAGACAATAGCATTGAGTAAAAGACAGGAGGTGAAGATGCTGAGATTTTCATTGGGAGTGACGAGGATGGCAGGATTAGAAAAATGTTTATTAGAGGGACAGCGCATGTAGGACATTTTGGAGACAAGGTGAGGGAGGTGAGATTGCGATGGTTTGGACATGTGCAGAGGAGGGACATGGGGTATATCTGTAGGAGAATGCTGAGGATGGAGCCGCCAGGAAGGAGGAAAGGGGAAATCCAAGGAGGAGGTTTATGGATGTGGTGAGGGAAAAGGGGGTTATGGAGACGGATGATCCACTGTGGCGACCCCTAATGGGAGAAGTCGAAAGAAGAATATTTAAAAGAAAGTGAACAGTCAAAGTTAGCAATCCTTGTCCAAAATCTAGGCTTTCAGAACTGGAGTTGATCGTGGGCAGCATATTCGAATTCATGATGCGCTTGTAATTTTGCTCGTTTGTCATGCTTATGTAACTTGTTTGTGTTAACGTCCCAAATATGTCCATAATTATAGAGCTGAAGAAAAAAAAAAACTCAACAATTGAGACGTGGACAGACAAAAGCGACATAATTAAATTCACAAGCAATAAACACTAAAATAATAATGTACCGGTGAGTCAGGTGTGTGTTCTTCATCACGGGATAGGGAGCTGCTGAAGGCTTTATTAAATGTCTCGCTTTTCTGTTTCTGTTTATCTACTGTGGCCAAAATGACCTAAGAACAAGAAAGCACATATAGGGAAAGAACAAAAGAGAGGTGGGGATAGTTGTTATTCATTTTATATATATATAAAACAAACACAAACTGGGTGTGTGCATACACTATATTGCCAAAAGTATTGGGTCACCTGACCTTATTCTCCAAACTGTTACCACAAAGCTGGAAGCCCTCAATTGTATAGGACGTCTATAGATGTGCTATAATAAAATTTGGTGTTCACTTGAACATGGAAACCCAAACCTGTTCCAGCATGGCAATGCCCCTGTGCACAAAGTGAGCTCCATGAAGATCTGGATTACATGCTTTGGAGAGGCTTTGGAACACTGACTGCACCCCAGGCCTTCTCACCTACATCAGTACCTGCCTTTCGTAATACCCTTGTGGCTGATAACACAAAGATCTATAAGCACACTCTAGTTGAACATCTTCCCAGAAGAGTGGAGGGAATTATAAGGAAAAACAAGGGACTCAATGTGGAATGCAATGCAATGCAATACTTATGACCAGGTGACCCAAAATGTTTGGCAATATAGTGTATGACATCCAGCAAAGTCATATTTAAATTGGGCCAATCAGTATAAAGCTGCAGAAACATTTTGAGCAACCTGAACACATACCAAATAACAAATTTGTCAGCAAAAAGGTCTGCTGATTATTTTTTTCAATAAAATTGTATTTTACCATTCCCGTTGGCTGTTCCCATCTATTTACATAGTGTCTTGTTTAAGTATGTAGTTATTAACCAGGTCTGTTAGTGATTGGTTTAAATGATTGTTTAGCACTAGTACCAAGTTGCTGAATATTCTGTCTCTACCTGTTTTCCAAACCACTTATACAGGCCTATTCTACCCAGCACTACTCCTTCTGCTAAATATGTCACTCTCTTTTTCTATCACTTCCTGTGTGTCAGTCTGAATCTAACTGTGTGTGCATGTCACTCTTTCTGTGCAACACAAAAATCTTACTTGGATCCACTCCTGCTTTTCTTCTGCATTTCTGTAAATGAGAACAACAGTGATAAGTAAAAACGTGCACCCACACTCACATAGGCATATATATACACACACGCACACAATAACACACACAGTACACACATACCTGGCCTGTAGCTCAAGAGAGCGCTTCTTTCCAACAATGGTAAAGGTGTGGGCGAGGTTCTGCTTTGCAACGTCCTGAACCTGAAATATTACATATTAATATTACAATAAATATAACTTATTAATTCTTGCAAGCACACATACTTGCTTATTCACATAAACCTGTCAAAGAAAGAGTTAATTTTATTTTAAAAATCATCAAACACTACTATACCCCCATGCCTGCGATGTCAATTCTTTCCCTGACACTAAACTTCTGTCCCATCAGGCGCAGTTTAGGCACACAATACAGCAGCATGTTATTAAACTGTGAAGAGAAAGCACAGACAGACAATTCAAACTATGAATAAGTGCTGATGTCTTTGTTTCAGCTAAATCTGTTCAGAAATATCTGGAGTCTGTTTCGGAGGCATCATTATTACGAGGAGACTGAACAGTGACTCATGAATAAAGACTCACCAGATAAAGATATCTGTCTTGGGCTGTGCCATTTTTCGCAGACATCTTCTTTATATGACCCTCTTTGATAAGTTCATTAGCCGGATTAACGATGTCGTCCTCCCCACCCAACCGTTCATACACCTCCAGCAGCTTATTCATCTTCTCCTAATGATGCACACACAACATTAAACCCCCCTTAGGACATATCATATGACTTTTTTTTTTGCCTTTTAAGAAACGTGTCATTTTACACACCAGGGCTGGAGAGACTACATAGGTTTTTAAAGTTTCTGGCAACATTGATTATCAGATTTATTAAATGAAGAGCAAAAAACAAATCACCCTTCATTTGAAAACGGTCAAAGGATTACAATCAGGAACAGAGAAATACAAGCAGAGAGGGAGACAACAAAAACAAAACCGAAGAAGTGAGAACGCGCTAGATACGCATTTGAGTGTGTGAGAAGTATCAGAAACAGGAAGTGGAAACCGTACATCCTGTCTGACAACATGATGAGTGCAATATAAGCCTACACCTACCATCTTCTTAATAGCAGCATTAGAATGGTTAGCTGCTGTGGAGATCAAATCCAGAGCCTCTGAAAAAGCGAGAGAGAAAACGTCAATGTTTTTAAAGTATCTGATGACTGATTTATTGCATGATTTAAATGACAAACACACACAGGATGGAAATGAACACCCTTTTTTAACAGCACTAGAACGTGTTGCTTGTAGACACTCACAGATAAAGAAAAGATAACAAATGGAATGTCATTTTATTGCTATATAATGAGCAAACTAAAATGCCGCTCATAAGGTTCATTTGAGCTTATCGGGAATATTTCTGTAATGTAAATTATACAGTACATCATTCAGTGTATCATTCTGATATTTGTTCATAAGAAGAATAGTTTCAAGATTTGTTGATGGTTCAAATATCATGCATTTTTATCAAGTCTAAAGAAAGGAAATGCTATACAAGTTTGTTTAGGCAATTTGAGTAATATTTAAGTATCATCTTTTCTTACTTTTCATCCAATACAGGATGTAATAAGGGCCAAATACTGTACACAAAGATATTTCTACTCTGCAATTTAAAGGGAACACGATGAAAAGAAGAGGAAGCGTAACGTTTTCTAAGGGCTGAAATTGGTCACACACACACACACACACACACACACACACACACACACACACACACACACACACACACACACACACACACACACACACACACACACACACACACACACACACACACACACTTACACTTACACTTACACTCACATGAACTTACAAACACATACACACCCAAACATGGGGGGAAAAAAGGTTCTGAACCTGGTGACTGGTCAACTTACTCTCTGCATCTTTCCTATCTGGTGCATCACTGGGCAGTTTCTTCAGGTAGTCTTTGAGGAGGAGCTCATAACGAGGAATACGCTGCACTGGCTCTAGCATGTGATGCTGCAATGTCAAGTTACCACATACATCCTGCTTCTGCATGGCCACAAATACACATGCACATGAAACAGCTTAGTATTCATTAGCTAGAAAGGGAAAAAAAAAATTTCCACATACAGTCTACACTTTACAAGCCCACTGAAGGTATGCAGAGGTATCAAGGAAAAGCAGTAGATTCTTTTCTTTGCTAGATGCCTAGTGGAAGCACCCCTCAAGATACCTCACCCATGGGCTTTGCTTATATTTTCAGATCAACTGACATGTTTTGCCTCATGTATCCCACCCCTTTACAATAGCAATTATAACAAAAGAATCAACGTTTATTTCCGTCACCTGTAAGTATTACGGCTGATCAGCGTATTCTTGACTAACACAGGGTTTATTCACAGCTTTAAAAAACGTATCTGCTTTTTATAAGCATATATACACATTATATAACCAGCTCACAAATCACACACATCCATACACTGACTCTGACCTGGATATTCTGAACCGTGCTTTTAAAATTGGTTGACTTCTGGGTCCATGTGTTGACCAGGTCCATTGCAGGGTCAAAGTTTTTCACGTATTCTCCGTACATCTTCATAAAGGGAGCTAACTTCTGCAGGATGTCACCTATACGTGGATTTGTGTTCCTGTAAAGCAGTCAGATCCACAAGTGTGTTGTTACATGTACTCTACAGTATTGATCTTGCAAATCCAAAAAACAGATTCCTCCAAACATAAAGTTATATACATTTAGGTACACACCCACTCCATTTTGTCGGACAGCCGATACATGTAACATTCAATAACAACCGACATTTTGAAATAAAAGTTCAGCCAAAATGCACATGCTGCTCTGGCTATCAAAGTGACCCGTTCTGAGGAATATCTAAATCACCATATGGTAGGTTTGTATTATTCCTGCTGTGTTTTGATTTATACTAATGAGCTATATACCATAAGTAAAACTGCACGTAACTTGAATTGTTTTCTTTTTTATGTAATACTTTAAAAAGGGGGGAAAAAAATCTTCTTGTGCAAAAATAAGGAAATCTCACCATTCTTGAGTAATTCGCATCTGTAGCTCGGGCAGCAGGAACTGATAGTGGAAGCGGTAGATGGAGGAGATGTTTGAGAAGATTCCATTAATTACATCTGTAGGAATCCCTGCCTCTGTCAACTTAGTACAGAACACCTATAATAAGAGAAAGAGAGAGACACACAGACAAAGAGAATGAGACAGATACAGATACAGCACTGCGTAAAAAAAAGCTTTGTAAACTTATGCATACCAGTAACTGTATAAAATATGTAGCCCATATATAAAAGACATTACATTTATCCATTATGTCCTGTTAGCAAATCAGGAGGTACCCACTAACCCAGGAACCCAGTTTAGTTTATTAGAATTAAAACTATATTAATTTCTCCTTTCTGGTTGCTGTGATAAACTTGGGAACCCAAGCTGAGTCTAAAATACTGAAAGATCCCGTTTTAGATTTGCTTAATTTGTACAATATGTCACGATTATATTACTTTATAAAATGTTTACAAGTACAGATTTTATATTTAACTTTTTTTTGAAGGGAGCACAGAAAAATGATTGGTATTAATGGTAGAGTGGTTTTGGTTACAAATGTACTTGGGTTAAAAGCAAGAGGTTACAGAGAAGAACGTACTGTAAAAAGCCTGAAACAGGAAGCAGAGTGTAAGGCAGTGTATGTGTGTTTGATATATACCTGATCTAGCAGGTTAAGTCTTTTGACGTATGCTTCCTCTGTATGGAGAAGCTCTTGTGCTATATTAAACAGCTTCTGAGACTCGGACTGCACCACCTGTGGAAACAAATGATATTGGAAAAGAAACATTACTCTCAACACCTAGACAAGGCTCACTGAAGCTTCCTTGAAGGTCTTCGAAGAATGTCAATATAATAAAAAAGCTTTCTTTGCACAATCATATGTTTCTATCCTTATCCAAACAAAAAGCTAATCCTCTTGTGTTTCTTCTCCAAACTGTTACCACAGTGTTGGAGGCAAGCAATTATATAGAATGCCTTTGGATGTGTTAGCATTAAACGTTCACTTCATTTGAACTTGGAGACCCAAACCTGTTCCTGCATAACAATATACCTGTGCACAAAGCCAGCTCTATAAAGATATGGTTGTAGTGGGTTAGAGTAGAAAATATTCATTGGTATACTATAAAGCTTTAACCTCAAACTTACTGAACACCTTTGGGATACATTAGAACTCTGACAGCACCCAAGGCCTCCTCACCCGTATGTACCTGACTTTACTAACACTCTTGTGGCTAAATGAGCACAGATCTCCTTGACCACACTCCAAAATCTAGTAGAACATCTTCCCAGAAGGGTGGAAGTTATTATAAGAGCAAACGGGCACTAAATGTTCATTTGAATTGGATGTTTAAAAAGCACATACAAATCTTATGCTCAGGTGTCCACAAACTTTTGTCCATACAGTATATATGCATCACAGTGTGGCATTTTCTTAATTCCTTCAAGCTGCCAATGTGTCTGATGGATCTTAACATCCAGCTGACGTGTGTTTGAACAGAACTGTTTTTTTCTTCTTGTGAACGTCAAAAAAAGGTTCAGTCCAATAATCTGAATAACATGCACAGCCTAAAATGCCCCCTAATTACGTTTTACTTTCATATCATTTCATTTCTACACTGGTTTCCACACATCAATGGTCTAAAATTTATACCACTTCCTAATGCTCCAATAGCATTATTAATGTTGTGCTTTCTTTGATGCTCATGAAATAGCTGTAGGTTTCAAAAAGGTGTAAAATACCCCCCCCCCCCCCCCAACCACACACACACACACACACACACACACACACACACACACACACACACACAGCAGGAACTGAGAATATGGACATGAGGGTTAAAGGGTAGAGACAAAGTGAGTGTAAAGATATGTATGGCAACAAAAGCAAACACTTAACATTTTGTAAGTCTGACTATAAGGCTCATACATATAATCACACATACAGACTTGCATATCTTTGTACATACATACTGTACATACATACAAAAATTATACATAGAACATCGCTGCATATCATTAAGATTTTTCCCTTCATGCATTTTTTAGTCTCCCCTTTCTGTAAATGTATCACACCATGATAGCTAAATCACTAAAAATGTCATGCCTCTCTCACTTGTGCACACAATCTCACACACAGACACACAAAAACCCAGACAAACGGAGGCTGTTGGGGAGTGTGTGTGTGTGTGTGAGAGTGTGTGTGTGTGTGTGTGTGTGTGTGTGTGTGTGTGTGTGTGTGTCTGTAAATGTGTAGGGTGTTTCCGGTGGAGATCGGTATGAAAGAATGAATGCTTCCTGACACACCTGGATTACCAACAACAACAACAAAAAAAAAAAAAAAAGAAAAAAAGAAACACACCAACATTTGCCATCTGATTTACTACTTACAAAAACTTTATATGGTTTTCTATATTATCCTTATTTAACATTAAGTTGCTCACAAAAATTCCTCAACTCATCACAATCATTCAAGATTCAAAGACATCGCATTCATTCTAGATTCTAAATAATCTAAATGTGTGTCCTTGACCATCTTATTATAAAACAAAACAGCTCATGTTATAAAGAGTTGGCGGAGGCTGGAGACTTCTGTCTTTGCTTTCAGCTAAAGTGGCATTGGACCCGTACCTGTGGTGGCTTGCAATGCTTTGTTCCTAATATGACTTAAAACATATCCATTCAAACTCTAAAAGCTTTTCAGCAAAATGCAAATGATTGAAGAAGGAAGTACAGTGAAAGATATGATCAACTAGACATACACTAGCTGAAGAAAGAGCAAAAACCAATACAGGTTTTGCCTGTAACCTGTCGAGAATTCAAAACAGTAGGACACAAAGGTATAAACAAAAGGCAGCGTGAACGTAAATGACACTTCTGACTACAACCACGCCGGAACCTACTGACATAACTTGTTAACAAAGAGAAAGAGCAATTTCATTTCCCCTGGAGCTATGACAGGACGGGTGAATGAAGAATGAAGAAGCTGAAGCAGGTAAAGGAGTGGCTGTGTTTTCCAAACCTACATTTTCCCTTTACTCTTGATGAAGTCATTGTCTGGTATGCACATATATTCAAACAGCCAATTGAAAATAATGAGAAATATAAATGAGTTATTTCTGTACAAATGACTTCCTATTTACTGTTTTGCTGTCACCATAGTAAAAGGTTTTGGTCTCAACAGTAACGTTGGCTGAGCTGATGGTAAACCAAATAACAACCAATAAACAAACAAAAACCATACATGCACCAATGTGTGACACACTATCAGGCTAAGGAACAGCTTCTTCCATTAAGCAGTCAATCTACATCTAGGTGATCGCTCTTCCCCAAGCCCTCATTGGTCATGGACTAACTATATACACTTTGCACAGGTTGGCATCTCCTCCTACAATCGCCTTCCAGATCCTAGTGTACTCTCGTGTATTTGATTACATTATTCCATGTCTCTAGATTCATGTTACTTGTACAACATGTTATTTGCACAGTCACTTTGAACTTCACTGCCATCTTACATCATTTGTCTTTCTTTTAACTATGCTGAAATGTGCTACTTTACTATTTGCATCTCTGGTTAGATGCAAAATGGGTTTAGTTGTATTTGTACTAGCATACTGTGCAATGACAAAGTTTAATCAAATCTAACCTTTGCGTGCAAGTCAGCTCGTCTCTGCAGACAGCTAGACCAGAGCCTGGGCAAGATGTCAGTTCTAATATGTAATTTTGTGGGATATTAAACTTATCAAAACCATACCAGCTGCCTTAGGGAGCAAGACAAATGGGAAAAACAGGAAGTTGACATGAATGTTATCAAAAGATATACTGATATGCCTTATGTCCAACACTATGCCAATGGCACAAGTGCCACACTTGAATATCTAGTGTGTGTATGTATGTATACTATGTATATCTTACTTTCACTTCTAGGCTCTCTGGTTCTTCGCTGCTCCCTTCATCTAAGTCGCTATCTTCGTCCTGTGTCGAGTCCCGCTTATTGCTAGTGGTGACACAAGACACGCTCTCCGTTTCTGTGGCTATGCTGTCGTTCCTTTCTTCCTCTTCGATGGGAACCTCGTTTGGAAAAACCTCTCCTTCGGCACCACAGGACGGACTGTCTATCCCGCTGTCACGATTTGGTATCTTCCCGTTTGCCTCCGGCAGGTCGTCAACCTGAACTGCACACGGGCCGCCTATTAAAATCCCAACATCACGTCCTGTGTGAATATTGTTATGATCAGCGTCTGCATTGTTGTAGGTGTCGTTAGAATCACCTTGAGTTATGTCCAAATCCCCACTGTGGCATTCTTGGTCAAGTTTGTCTTGACTGCCCGTGTCTTTTACACAGTCTTTTTGTAAAAAGCCTAAAGCAGGCAGGTCCTTTTTAAATGCAATTTCATCCACGAAGAATGCATTCCCAGAGTCCTTCACCTCTGAATCATTAAAGTGAGGCTGTTCTGAGATTTCAGGTGCTGGAGTCTCCATCCTCAGGTGCAACCGGAAGCCACTCTTGGGATGGACTCCCAGAATCGGGGCCCTACGAGAGAACAAACATGTATACATCATCATCTGGTATTTCTTCATTCTTTCGAGGTAAATAAAATGGTAGGATTGAAAAGCCGGTGCTATTCAGCAAGTCTTTGTTTATATGCTCTGCGTATGAATCATAGTTCAAATAAAGACTGACTTAAGCACCGTTCAATAGGAAGTAAACGAATAAAAGCGTTTGAGAACAAAGTACCAAATCAGTCTAACCAAAGGGTATCTCTAATGCCAGAAATAAAGGTTCCAAACTGCTACTTTTGTGGTACATGATCTATATCACTAGATCAAAAATGCACCTTCATCTCTAGCATTCAGACTAAAGCGCTAAACTGACCACTAAGGACTATTTATGTGCCTTAATAACCTAATTAATAACATAATATTCCATTTGACAAGTTATTCAAGATACACTACAGTACAAAAGAAAGATTGCATTACTGGCAACATTAATGGACAACTTCAGACATACAAAAAGTATGTAAGAATGTAGATTAATAATTTATAGTCTAAACTGCTTATTTGGAAACAAGCATTATCTTTCAGATAGTATCACTAATCACCAGCAGTATGAAAGTACTTACTGTGCAACCTATTTAAAGTTGATCTAGCTGTATCACACAGTGCAGAAATTCAATTGCAACTGAAAGACAATGCAATGCTCTGGTATTTAGGTAAAAAAAAGTATATGAATTGTCTATGTTTTTGGCCAATGCATTGCATGTATTGCAAATTACATACACAATTGTACCATGATTAAGTTGTTACATTAGAGCATTAGAATGCACAGTTTCAGTGGGTTTATTTTGCAACTACAGTCATCCATTGCAGACTGCGTTACAGTGCAACATAAGCAGTAGAGCTAACTAAATGTTATGTAAGTTGAAAAAAGTTGACTATTTACTCATTTATATTACAAAAACACTATCAGGAACAAAGTCTTGTTGAAAACCAGCACGCTGTTACACATGCGATATAACATGGAAAAAAAAAAAAGTACTTTTTAACCACTGTCATGGCACACTTCTGTACTGTAAAACACCAAAACTCATTGTAGCTGTTTGTTCTTAAATTATAGAACAACCATAACAGACAATTAGGCAAAGTAATTAAAATTTAGACTGCATGTGTTGTATATATATTGCTAAATACATATTAGAAACATTTTACTCTAAAGTGCTACCAATGTTTCTCTTGAAAATGGTCCACTATGTATCTGGATATAGAAAGACAATTCAAACAGGAGAAAGTATGTGAATTTGAGGCAAAACCAGACATTAGTAACAAGTAGCTACTACAAAAAAAACCCAATTCTGCTGACGAAGAACGTATATCTGCAGACAAAGCTGAACACACACACAGTGTAGCAGGTATATTGTGCACTCCAACAATACGACATGAACATCACAAACACTGAAAAAAATACACACATACAAATACTTCATCCTTACCTGGAGTTTTCAAACTTCTCAATGAGGAGACAGACACTCTTAGCAGGATGTTTCTGCTGCTTGGGTGCGAATGCTTTTGGTTTGGGCGGAGGTACTGGGAGAGGGCGACAAGGCGCTGGAGGGATACGCTGTGGTCGCTTGTCCTCCCGCAAAGCCAGCAAATGTGTGGGTTTAGGGGGCACTAAGAGGAAAAGGATCCAAATAAAAATAAATAATCAAGAAAAAAAAAAAAGAAGTCAGACACGACATTGCAGTACGACGATAAACCACTCCAAGTTACACAACATATAGCCATGTGATGAAGCCTCCATATTGTCATATCCAGATCCACCCATTATAGATCAGAGTTCTAAACACACAACAGAAAGATGCAGACAGGCTGTTCACACAACCAAAAGCTTCCTGCTTATGGACAGGAAGTAAAAGTCAGTCAAACTGAAGTTGCACAAGAAGACACTCATCTGAACACGAACCCACAAAGTTTATTCGGCCTTTCGGCATCAACTCAGAAGTGTCAATGCATATAGAAGCACAACATGCAAAATGTATAAAATTAGTATGTGTGGTGTAGAACATGAGATGGTATGATATGGTGACTGTGTGCGACAGTTGGGGTTGTGTGCAGATATGTGCAGGCTTTCTGAGCGGTGTTTTTCACTTCCTTCCTCTATCTTACTACTACTGAAAAAAAAACTTTAGACAAACACTCAACACAAAGTGTTCTAAAAGCACAAGAATTAACAGGTGATGAAAGTCCTGCTTTATTTTTTATTTTTTTTACCAATAAATCACATAATTTATACAAATTACTTTTTTGTAGTTCTGGTCAATGTAATGCTGTGGTTCTTGTAACACAGAACCTTTATCTCAGATAGAAACTAGAAGCTAAATGCTTTTCCCCACACAGGTTAAGAAAAACATACAAAACATACTAATATACCAATGTATCTAAAAGCTCAAAGCTGTGCACTTTATACTTCCCTCGTCTCTATGTATATCAAATATGTCTAAAGCAAAGACATCCAGAAAAGATATATATAAAATAAAATCTAAATATATAAAAAAAAGAATACTATATATATATATTTATTTATTTATTTATTTTTTATTATAATATTCCATAAAACTAATAAACCAATTAAAATATTTATATTATTATAATACACAATTAAATGCTTATTGCCCATGCAAACAAAGAAACATATTATGATATTACTAAAAATGCACCCTGACAAATATTTAAAAACCAAATACCATCAAAATGACTAATTTGAATTTCATTCTCGTCTCACAACGCCCCCTGGTGGAATGCTCTGAAGGTTTCAGTATTATTTAATTGCTGTTTAGATACAGGAAGCCAGTCAACCAAAAAACACGTCTAAGATAATCAGATGTTTACAATAAACATAGTGAGCTTAAACAATAGGTGCAAAACCAAAAGTAACATGAAATTGAAATGAGAAAATATACAGATGTCATTTTTGAATAAATGAGAATGCTTAAGAAGACAAAGACAAGATTATATTTTTGAACATGGCTAGAACTCAAAGCTCTTCAAGAAAGGTACTTATTTTATTTAAATTTAAAAACCTACAATTAAAGTGTTTAAATTAAAATCTCAGTAATAATAAACATAAAGTTGGACATATTATTACACCGAAAGGCTCTTTGTACACTGTTCCAGCTTGACACTGCTCTTGTGCACAAAGTGGGCCATTAGGATATGGGTTTGGAGTAGATCTTGAATGGCTTAACATAGAGCTCGGAACACCTTTGAGATAAATTGGAATGCTGACTGTATCCCAGGCCTCTTCACCTACATCACTACCTGATTTTACTAACACTCTTGATGCTGAATAAGCACAAATCTCCACAAGTACACTCCAGAATCTAGTGGAACATTCTCCCAGGAGAGTGGACGTTATTATAACAACAAATTAGGGAATGGGATGTTAAATAAAGCCAATATGAATCTTATAGTCATGTATCCAACAAACAATTGTCCATATAATGTATTTTCTTCCCATAATGGCTTCATGCCTTACAAGTATGTAATATTGCAAGTATGTAAAATCCTCCTTTTATGGTTTCATTAATGTTCCTCCCATTTTCACTTCTTTAAATAATAGTGGTGTTTCATTATCTCGATAAAATGCTCCTCTGTGCAAAGTTTAGCTTTGAGGTGATGTATAGGAGCATTTATTTTTGAAATAGGTAACATGTTAGTTGCAGTTCCAAAGGTTCTGCATTCCTAGCACAGTTAAAAGAGTGGGTTTGATCAGTCGTGTTATATTAAGTCACACATAATGCTCTCAGATGTTCCTTCTATAAAGTTTTTTTTTGTTGTTGTTTCTCTGGGGTCAGACTGTTTCTTGTAAAACATAACACTAAACATGATTGATTAGAACCAAAAACCCTTATCTGAGCTGAAGCAAAGAGGCTAAAGTACTCTTACACTTGAAAGAACCAAATTTTTTACAACAAAGGTGGGACAGGATAAGAGAAAAAAAATCTTTATAATATAGAACATACACTATGCAGACAAAACTATTGGGACGCCTGCATTTTCCAGCCTTATATGATTTTTCTCCAAACAACTTTACAGGATGTCTTAGGTTGTAATAGCATTACATTACAAGAAGACCCAAACCTTTTCCAGCATCATGCCGCTGTGCAGAACTTTAGCTCCATAAAGGTATTCTTTACATGCGTTTTAGTGAAATATCTTGAGTGGCCTGCTATAGAACTCATTGACCTCAATCATCTGAACATGAATTGGAATGCTGACTGCACCCCAGAACCTGTCAGTACCTGATGTAACTAACATCCCTATTGCTGAATGAGCACAAATATCCACAAATACACACTCCAGACTCTAGTGGAACATCTTCCCAGAAACATGCAGGTTACTAAGAAGAGTAATATGGAAGTATATACTGTATATATACAGTGTTTGTTTTCTTGGTCAAAGAAAATCTTTATGCTGTTAATTTACCCAGGTTGTTGCAAATAAACAAATGGAACATGCATGTGTGTTTAAAAAACGATAAAAGACTGGGTGTTTTCGAACCTTTGACAGGCAGTGAAATATACAATTAAAGTGTATATTATTACAACTGTGCATATATATAACTGATTTTGCTTAAGGAGGATTGGGACAGCCCTTGGAGTGTGTTGTGAAGTGAAAGCAACACAGTGAGCATTCAACATGTCCAAGCAAACAAAGCTTTTGTCAGATACCTGGATAAATATGTATTGGGATGTACCTTGAGGTCTCTGTGATGCTGGCTTTCTCTGCGTGGCTGAGAGATCGTGGCAGGGCTTCACAACGACGTGCTTGTGACATGATCTGGAAAGAGGTGAGGTTTTCTTTTCCAACACCAAATCCAATGATCCACAGGAATACTGTAAGAGCGAGGTTGTCAGATCTAGGTAGAGAGGAGAAGGAGCAGCTTAGAACCAAAACACACAATATGCTTCTTTTTCTTTACAACATACATAATAATAGAGGAAAGGCTTGAAATATAGCTAGATTAAAAGCTCTCTCAGGCAGAGAAGAACAAAGAATCAAAAATACTTAGATTCACTCATCACTTTGCCAATAAGTTTTGAATGACCAAATTTTCATTATTGCTACATATAATATTGTATTAATGTTATTATTTCCTTCTCTATGAGCATTGTGTTTTTTTCTTTACATGATGGCTATCAGCATGGTTACAGATGCCTATATTGTCAAACTATATGCATAATACTATATTATAAATGATGATAAACACCACTTTGCATGCCCTTTTTGCCCTGCATTACAGAATATTTGAGTTTATTCATCTGTGTATACACACAGACGTACATGCAGACACTCATACGTCCATCTGTCAGCTCTCCCTGATATTTACAGTGCTGTAGGCTAATATGTAATAGGCATTCCTCTTTTCTCATTAAAGAACTCATTCACTTCCCAACCCAGCACTCCCATCTGCTACAGGAATCCCACTTGCCCTTCTCTAAAAGCAGCAGTGAGAAATTTTACCAAGTCCCTAGTGGAAAGAAATCCTTTTTCAACTCCAAAGACAAACCCCTAAAGGAAAGGCAAAATTATCATAGATCAAATCTGCCACTGGGCAATTTCATTTTAAATTCATTTTCCAAAATGGGAACAGAAATTATTACTGAAAAGTTCGGTAGTAATTCAAGAAATCTCATGTAAAATAGGACAAGGCCTATTTCACATCATGACCTATTAAAACCATGTTTCTCATTTGACAGATATGAGGCAGGTCCTAACTATGTAAGGATTTCCGTGTCCATTATTACAGAGAAAACTACAAATACAAGTTAAATCTATAACCACTAATTCAATTCATATTACAACTGCATGCCTTAACCAAACATATTGTAAAACAAATTCTGTATAATGACCAGACGTTTTTCTGAAAAAACAATATAGGGGCTAAAGCTGTATATCATAAATGTTACTATCTGTTCACAACCTTACAAACATATAGCTGAAGTACATTCCTGAAATGAAAAAAATATTAATAAATGCCATCCAAATTTGTAGCTTTGTTTAATTTAGAATAAACAATACCAAGAAAATGACCTACATAATAAAAAGCAATCAAATCTGCATAACACTGTTGTAAACTGTTTTAAAGAAATCAGTTGTAAACTTTCTTTCCTTTTTCTGTAAAAGAAAAGAACCCTTTGTTGGGGAAATATACAACTCAGCTCACCTACCAGTACGCTTTGCAATTCTCAGTCTGGTCCTTGATCTTCCTCGAGTTCAGAAATGAATGAATAAATAAATGAATAAATACATAAATAAATAAATAAATAAAAGAGATGATGACAAAAGTAAACAAGATGAATGGGTTTCCTTTGCTCCTTTGTGTAATTCCGAAGCTGTTTAATGTCTAATTCCAAGTCAGTTTAATCCATTTTTCTCACTAAACACTCCCCTGAAACTGCTTCTCCATGGAGCTGGGGTTTGGCGTGTTTGTGAAGTAACTGCACATCCAGTTCCCTCCCTCTACAAACCTGCTATTTCAGCACAACACACACACACACACACACAAACACACGCCCTCCTGTTGCCAGGTGAGCGTGCAAAAAAAAAATCACTTAGGCTGTCACACTGCACCTGCTGTCCTAAGCAGTCAAGAAAAAATGCCTGCCAAACCTGCTCTACATGCAAGATGTGTGTTTGAGAGAAAGAGAGAGAGTGTGAGAGAGAGTGTGAGAGAGAGAGAGAGAGAGAGAGAGCAAGAAAGAGAGAGAAAAAAAAGAGAAAAAGGAGAGAACTGGCAGTAAGAACTCTAAGATGCAATGTATTAGATCTGAAGTAATGCGTGTGTGTGTGTGTGTGTGTGTGTGTGTATATGTGTCTAATCTCTGCAAATATCTAATGGAATTTCTGTTACTATTAAATTTGCTGTACTGTGAAGGACACCCCCGGTTTTATTTATTTATTTATGTTATTTATTTATTTTTTACAGATTATTCATAGCCAACGCTATTCATTATGCTTAGAAATGTTTGGGTGTCTAAAAAAAGTAGTACAGAACGATAAGAAACTACCGTACATCTTTTTAAACTGAAATATACCACACACCCACTTCCCCTAGTGCTTTGTCTGTAGTTCAGATAAAACATCGTTGCCTGCAGCAATTTGATTTATTAACTCACCCTTCAGCAGTTTGCCCAAACGTGTTTTTGCTAAAGTATACAGCATCAATGCAGAGTGATGATCACTGCACACTGGCTTAAGCAGAGGAAAAGCTACTTACTGTAGGTGAGGAAACCTACTCACGACTTTTTTTAAAGCTCTCTTTGCTTCAGCACTCTAAACTCTGGGAAAGTTGCTAGTTGGTATGTTAGAGCTTGCTCAGATGCCTATTGCAGTAGCAATAAGTGTTAGTATATGGCTCCAATACAGACCACATTTGGCCTCCTTCTATAACCACATAACAGACACACCATTAAATATAACAGATTGACAAAGAGAGAAAGACAGAAATAATGTAGAGACAATGTTCAATTAAATTTCCAGCAGCCTCTTAAGTAAAATTGGTGGTATAATCTCAAAGGCATAAGTTATTCATATGTGTCCGGGGTTTAATTCAATTATTAACTGATATTTTTTTAATAAGGCCATTTTGGGCAGAAATTGGCTAAATTAATAGATATTTATTTTTATTTTTTTATGAAGAAAATGCTGACTAGAAGAAAAACAAGTACAGGTCTTCCAGATGAAAAGATACAGCACACACAGATGCACTTAGGCATACTTAAACCAGACCAGAGGGAGATACTGTTGTTTTTCTTTCCGCCTCTGTCGATCTACTTCTCTAAATGATTCAGTTTTTGTGTCTGTGATAGGAAAAAAAAAAAACGAGAACAAACAAAGAGTGCAAAAGTAGGCTAAGACTAAAGCCAGGTCATTGAAAATCAGGGCTATTGAATTAGTTCAGAGTGTGGGCTTGATTACAAAAAAACAATACCATGTGGGACCCAACATGTTTATTTTTGTACTAGCAAAGTGGCCAAAGTAATAGTGCATCCATCTGTTTAGCACAGACCTGTAGCATAAAACATGAGAATGGCCTGTTTAAATAAAAAGGTCCATTAAAAATGAAAGGATAAAAAGTCCACTTTGAGCATCTCCACTCACTTTTTTTTTTAAATATGATGCTAAATTATCATAAGGTGTATATGGGTTTTAATGACGATCTTCCCCAAAGCACTGTAATCCAATTCTCAGCTCTTTTGATTGTTGGTGTACAGATTGTTCAACCCAAAATGTACCTCTAGGTGTCTGATAACGATCAGAAGCACACCTGCAAACATCTTTACATTGACCTTATTATGACACAGTTACAAAATACAAAATCTCCCAATGTTATATCTTCATGGAACTGGCTTTGTGAATAGGGGCATAGTGATGCTGGAACAGGTTTGGGCCTCTTAGTTTGAGGGAAAATAAAAATGGCACCACATCCAATACAGTTGTGTGCTTCCAACTTTGTGGTAACAGTTTGGGGAAGAACCACATATGACCAAGTATAACTTGTATTGTGAAATATGTTGTATGTTAGTAAATTTGATCAGATGGAGAGGTTCTTTTAATTTCAAACAGTCACCATTCTATGGTCAGAATGTGGTCTAATACATTTAACAGTATGAATACACAGTGTTTAGAAACTTGAACGATACAACACACTGCTCACAGGCAGAAAGAAAGTTACACCTCTACCATACTAAACAACCTGCTCTAATGTTATCTGATTAGAGAGAAAAAAACTTTAGTGGATCAGTATTAATTGTATTGTTTCTACATGAAACTCAATGAAGACACCGCTCATTTAGAGGAACCAACAACCACAAACCACTTCTGCATATGCATACAGTCACCTGCAAAGACACAAACTCAAGCTTCCATCATGAATATATTCGTCATTTGATGGTCAGTTTCATATTAATATTTAAAAAATTTTCAAACACACTATAACTACACACTCTAACCGCATAGTGCGACTACATAACCAGAGTAAACAAGGTGATTACTCTCCAGAAGACACACTTATATTACTATATCCAAAAACGTTTTGGATATAGTAAATATTTACACATAACTATATTTGGAGTGAAGGTATGAAGGCTGAAGAACCACCAATGTAAAGCACATTAAAATCATGTAATGCACGCAGAGTATCCAGCTTGTACAATGATCATTAGCCAGTATTAAGTTAAACTTCTAATGTGTGATACAAAAGATAAAAAAATAAAAGATTTAGTCAATTATTTAATATATTCATCTAAAGTTCTGCCTGCTCTAAATCATACACAGAATACACATAACGCAACCTGATAACATTTATTTGAATTTTAACAAATAGTTAGGGAGGGACTGAGAAAGAGAACGTGTGTGTGCATATGTGTGTATATATACACGTGTGTGTCTGTGCCGTGTCTTGAGTCAATTCAATGTTTTGTTTGCATTATATTTCTCGTTTTATTGTTATCTTCTCCAGTTTGTCAAATTCATCTTGGCTTTATGCAAATTACCATATTTACCATATAATTTAAAGGACAAGCAAAAATAGGCTTGTTGCTATGGTTACAACTGTTTAAAAGGTGGCACATTTATTTAGAACACGGATCAAACTGACCAGAACTACAATATATTGACAAAAGTTTGTGGACACTTGAACCTAATACTCGTGTGCGTTTTTGTCCATCCCATTCCACATTTAGTCCCCTTTTGCACTTAGAATGACCTCCACTCTTCAGGAAAGTTTCCCACTAGAATTCCACTAGATTTCTAGATAGGTTGTATCTCCAACATTGTGGCAACAGTTTGGGAAATAACTATGTTACCACGTACGTGTCAAAATACAACTGTCGATATAGTTTTTTTTTAATATACAACTTTATTACTGCTTTATCTCTGTAAAGCTGCTTTAAGACAATGTCCACAGTTTAATAAACTATACAAATAAAAATGAATTAAACTAAATATAGTGGAGTTTAACAATATGAACACGCACCTTTAAGCCAATCAAAAACGAGTAATAGGACTGACCATAGAATAATAAAACAGAATATATAAGTGAAATTAATGAAACTTATAAAATCCAACATGGATGTTACTAGTTTTACACACTTGATGAATAAATGTCCCTCTTATGATTCATACAAAGAATAATAGTGTTTTAGTAGTGCGCTGTATAGAAAGACAGATCAGAGGGGGGAAAAGGAGCAAAATAGAAAGAGCAGTAGGAAAGAAGTGAACTAAGAGGAAGAAGTGGAGACTGTGGACTATTATCTCCACAGGGAAGAGAGATGGAGAGGAAGAAGCAGTCAGCTGCAAATGTGCCACTTGATAATTAGCACAGCACACTGCGGCCTGAGAGAAAAATCCCCAGGCAACCTTTACCCAAACTGGCATTACTATTGCTGCTCCTCCCCTGTATGTGTGTGTGTGTGTGTGTGTGTGTGTGTGTGTGTGTGTGTGTGTGTGTGTGTGTGTGTGTGTGTGTGTGTGTGTGTGTGTGTGTGTGTTTAGATGGAAAATGACCTGCAACCCACCCAGCTCATCCTGCTGTCATCAGAAATACTGATACATCAGCTGACAGGCTCATGTGTATGTATACACACAGGCAGTAAACCCATTAGTCCAAACCTGCAACTCCCTAGAAACTCCTTAAAATCGGAAACAGGTCAGCAGAGCAGAGAAGAGAGGGACGCCAAGGCTTCCTAACTACCTTGTCCAAAAGAAAATGTCCTCTAACCCTGCTGACGCAGTAGGTGTGCATGCGCTCGCCTGTGTGTGTGTGTTTATATGATTCTAAGAGGCCATGTCCTGAGGTGTGTCTCGGGTCTGCCTTTTTAATGAAAGCTTTACTGGCCCACTGGAGTCCTAAATGATTAGAAAGAACATGTCTGGCTAACACACACACACACGCACACACACACACAAACAGGACATTGTGGATCTTCCCATACTTGTTCTTTCAAATGACAATTTAGACTGTAACTGTGACTAATGCTGCCTTCATGTTAAAGTCACATGTGCTGTCCTGAGAACTTTCTAATGTGTCTTTGAATTAAACAGTAGCTTGACAAATGCTATTATTAAAATTGTATTTGTCACATACAAAAAGATTTACAATGTGAACCCTGTCAAAAAAATGAAACTAAAATATTATACATCATTTATTTATTGAGAAAAATGATCCAATGATCCTGTGCATGGCAAAAATATACTGTATGCTTTTAGTATCTGGTGTGACCCCATTGTGCACATCAATGTTTCTGGTAAGTGTTTTAGCCCATTCCTCAGTATAGAACAGCTATAACCATGTTGGCAGGTTTCCTTAAATGAACTTCTTGCTTCAGGTCCTTCCACAAAATTTGTATTGGTTTATGTTCAGGATTTGGATTTGGCTATTAAAAAAACATTAACTTTAACCATTAACATTAACCATTCTTTGGTAGAACAATGTGTGTTTGGAGTTGTTGTCTGGCTGCATGACCCATTTTCTTTTGAAAACAGATATTGAGATATTTTCCTTTATAATTTGCTTGCATAATTTTGAATTCATTGTTTCATTAAGGATAGCAAGTAATCCTGACCCGAATGCAGCAAAACAGGACCAAACCATGATACTACCACCACCATGTTTCACAGATGGAATAAAAATCCTTATACTTAAATACAGTGTTTTAACTTCCTCCACACATTTAAACCAAAAAGCTCTATTAATCGTGCTTTTCCACATAATAATTGACAAAGTTAAGATTGGCAGCAATATAATTTTTGTAGAGT